>MU227975.1:1082900-1123455 GCA_018584345.1 Thuja plicata | reverse complement strand
CAATAGATGCTCTGGTATCATTTTACATTCTGCATGTATTACAAATGTGCAATTCAACTAATGATGTCTCGGCAGAGACCATTGTCGATGCTTTCTCATGATGTCCCTTCTCCATATTCAACACTTCTCTATAAATTTAGCATCGAGTGGCAGTGTATTCATTGCAGAGGACATATTGTGCCACTGGCATCTCCATGAATGGCTGAAAGAAGCTCAAAAGCTTTGAATTATATTTCATACTCACAAACCCGATCTTCCTATTTCTGAGACTTGGGTGTACCTTCGGTTTGAAACCATTAGGAACCTATGCTTCAACTGTGGGAAGGATTTAGAGTGTACATCCTTATCAACACCTCTTCGTGTATTGATCTCAAGCCATTGAAGTGTCAGCTGTTGGAGTAGATCATCTATGCTGAAGCATGATTGCTCTTGTCTTTGATTTGGCCGATCCTTTCAATTGGACCCGATCTTCATTTGGAATGATCAAATGAGTGCTCTGATTAATAGTTCATACTATTGTTGATATTCATTAAAAAAATGCATGAAATTTGGCATGTAACCCGCGGTGAAGGTTATTTGGAAGATTCAAAATGTTCTCCCATCTGTCATTATTCTAATTTGACCATCATGAGTCAAGCGGGTCTTTTTCTCTTGGTCTTGAATTCATTGGGGATATATGTGTTTGTTTCATCAGTCCCCTGAAGCAGACATATTGCCATCCTCTGTCACGGCTTTATGCAGACCCAATTCATCTCGGGTGCTTTGAAATGTGAAATCTCCGTTGTTTCCATATGGGCACATACATGGATCTACTATAGACTTGATTCTCTGTCTCCATCAGAGGCTTGATATGCATGATCCACCACTGCAGCTCAAGTATCATGGTATGGTCATTACTATTGTTGGCTCCCCTGCATCAACGCCATACATCTCTTTATGTTTTCACAACCGGATGCCTCTTCTACCATATGATATTGTATTCAATGCATTAACTCTACACTCTGTCATTAAAATCTTCGAACAATTAACCCTTTCGTGTCTTTGTTTCTCTTTGCTTTCAGGCACATGTTGACAAATGGATACAATGTTCTATTTTCTTTGAACACACCCATTGCTAGTATTTATCCATATGGTCGATACATTCTTAAAGTTTCAATCTTCTTTTATCTTTGAGTATCGGGTTCTATGCCTCCATTTTATTAATGACTGAACGCTCCAATAGAAGGATTTTATTATTTGATAGTGGTCATATGTATATCTTTCCTCTAAATACATCAAACCAGGCCTCTCTCTTCATTTATCAAGCGTGGCTTTGATGGATGATCGGTGCCTGTGCAAATCCCCTATTTTTGGGCTGACTTAAGACAAATTAGATTTTTTTTAAATACTCGATGCTGAATGTGTATGTCTCTCTTTCCTCATAATTCAACCTTCTGTGTCAGGTTTATCTATTCATATATCAATACTTTTCTAATTCAACTGCGAAGGCTTCTTGATGATTGGATCTATCACAGATTTTACTTCTTTTCCTTCGGCACTGTTCTAGAGCCAAGCGACTATCAGCTTCCTTCGATGCAGATGTTCCTTCACCAATAATCACTCGTGCGTTTGTCAATCTATAGTGTTGAATACAAGTTCTCTTTTGATATCCATTACCTTTGGGATTTCGTTTGAAGGCTCCCTTTGGCTTTTGCAACGTACATTTTTCATTGAAAGACTCCAGCAGAAATTTGGACGTTTACTTCTCCATTGGCGGGATTTTGATTTCTTAGTGCGAACATCGTAACAGAAGGTTCATTTTCCACCTCCCCATTGGGATTCCTCTTTTCATAGCTTTTTGACAATTTTGATCCACTTGACTTCAATAAACTCCATTCTTCATTCCTCCAATGCCTCTGTCAAGATTTTCAATAGGGATTTCCCATTAGCGAAAATTTCATTTTTAGCTTCTCCCCGTGGTGGAAAACTGGAAATGGACTGCGACATTGGATTTTCTGCTTCTTTATTGTGATCACTATTTTGTGTCAATTGGTTCATGGATTACATTGGAAATGTAATCTTGATGTTATAAACTCATGCCTTTTCACTTAAAATTGAGATTTTGCATTTTCTCTTTTCAGGCGGAAAATGAGACTTTGACTTCTCCACTGGCGGAATTTTACCTTCAGAGTTCATTTTCTACTTTCTCTGTTATAAGTGAGATTTGAATACATATTTGTAGTCATTATCTTTTAATCATCAAATCTAGAAGCCTTTGATTGAAACCTGATATCAAACACACTTGATCTTGGAACTTGCATAAATTTTGGTAATTTAAACCGTGAGACTAATCTTTGAATTCTGAACTCCTCAAACTTGGAGAATTTGGAATTTTGCATTTTGGATCTTCAAACCAATTCAAATTCATAAGAACATGTTAGTAAAAATCAGAGAACACATTAAGGGAATTTCTTTTCATGGGAGGCAACTTTAAAAGTTTTAAAATGGTGTACTAAAAGTGCGCCTATAGCTGGCTCTGAAAGGGGATTGTGTGCTGCAATGTGCACAAAGAATCTAGTGTCTCTGGTTAAAACAAGTTCCTTATCCATTGGGCTATAGAGTCTAGGAATAAATGAGGACAACAAAGAGTTTCTTGCTGGGAGGGCAGAGGGGAGCAGGGCCAAAACCAAAACTGAGAAAGCAGGAAAGGCTAAGCTAAGCACACCAAAACTTACGGAAGCAAACTTATTTACAAACAGGTGAGGCAACCTCACCAAAAGAAGAGCAAGCAGGAAGAAACTCACACATGGCCATTAACTGGCAAGGAGAAGTATGAACCCTTCTGGCGCAATGCATTGTATCCATATGAAATCACCCATCTCAGCTATAGTTTTATGATTCCTTCAATACTAAAAATCAGCTTAACAGAGTGAATAAATTCCGCAAGCAAAAATTCATACCCAAAGAGCCATGCCTCATCATAGATTTCTAGCCTTTCTTTATCTTTTTGCATGGAAGAGTCAAGATCATTCCCAACCTCAAACTGGAACGAACATTTCTCAAATATCTCCAAAGAAAACACCTCATAATCCTTGTCATTTAGACACTTAAAATTGTCAATATTTTTAGCATACATGATAGCCTCAAATTTTGGACATACATCACTGATTTTAGGAGAAATATTGGCTGAGATAACTTCATTATTATTTCCACAAATTGAATCTGAAAGTTCTTCATGCAAAACAGGAACACAAGATGATGGATTAATACCTGAAGTTATAAGAGGAGCATTCCTTCTTTCAATAGTCGACAAGGGCTTATAGATGATCTCTTCTTTACAAGACAATGTATATGTTGAAACAAATGATGGTACCAACTGCTGCAATCTTATAACTTCTCCAACCTCAGCCATACTTTCATCTTGAAACTCAAAAGAAGAATTAGAAAACAATGACCCTTCATCTATTTCACATGATGGAATTTTTTTATAGCATACTGCTGAAACCAATACATCTTGAACATTGCTTTTTATCACCATGGGGTCAAATTTAGAAACAAAATCCTCTTTATTTTCAATGTGGCTGAAATCTTCATCATTCGGACAATTAGGCTGAAAATGTAAATTATGCAAACGTTCACCATTACTTACTTGAAGGTCACCTTGCATATGTTGTTCTTCTTCATGTTTATGAAACATGTGTGATGAGGTAAGGTTAGGCTCATCGATTTCAACTTTGTGGAGATATTCATATGCATGTTCTTCTTCTTTTATCTTTTGCACAAGAGATCTCCTTTTGATGAGGAAAGAGCCATAGGCGTCCTTCAAAAAACTCACACTGCTTGCCACATCTTCTGTAACCTCTTGAATTGGATCTTTGAATCTTGGGATAAAAATAAAGATGTTCGAGACATCCTCATCACTTGCTGGAATTCAATCTTTTAAAATTTTTGAATATTTCAAAAAGACTTCCTCAACAGAGCTGCCAACCTCCATCCTAGGGGAGGTACCTCAATTTCTAAAGATAAAAACACTGGAATGCTTGACTAAAAATTCTGAGAATTTAAAACAAAGTCACCAATCTCTAGATAGCAGAGATAATAATAATAAAACAGAGGAAACAATCTTCAACACTAGTCTTCTTTTCCGCTTCCCCAGCGGA
This sequence comes from Thuja plicata, assembly GCA_018584345.1. Classification (NCBI taxonomy): domain Eukaryota; kingdom Viridiplantae; phylum Streptophyta; class Pinopsida; order Cupressales; family Cupressaceae; genus Thuja; species Thuja plicata. The sequence continues at coordinate 1,119,316 of MU227975.1, read as the reverse complement.
GTCGCCAAAAATATGTTGGTAAACAGATTGTTATTTCCAAATCTAACTCTCAAATGCCCAAATCTGAAAGAACGATCAGATACCAACAGTTGGATAATCTATCATCAGATTGATAGATTTCCTCTTAATTGAAAGGTACAACTCCCTTATCAAACGATATTCAATGAATTTACTTGTTCCTAAACTAATTGAGTATGTTCTTAACCTGAGAACAGAAGAGGAAAACCAAGCCAGCCCCAGACAAGACTAACTCAGGCAATAAATCCAGCTCTAAACCTAGCCAATCCCAAAAATCCACACATCTTATGACTCTCCGACATTGGAAATGCAAAATGAATGCTAAAAATGCAAAGTAAATGAAACTGAAATGAAATGTAGATCAAACATTCTTATTTGTGCAAAGTGAATGGATGAAATACTCAGATTCACAACCCATTCCCCATTTAACTCCAAGATGCAAGACGATGTTTACAATGCAAGTGCAATAATTCCCAGATTGAATACAAACAGAGAAATTAATTCTCAAACTCTTAGATTTGATGTAAAACTCCCCTTTATTATAAACATTTAAATAATAATACTCAGACTATTATGAACTCACAACTTGTCTGCTAAAATCATTACAGAAATCCTAACATTTAATCTCAAAATGCAAATACAATAACCAATGCTCTCTTTTCTCCTTAGCACTCTGTCTCTGGAAGAAAAGAACCTTTTACCCAGAAAAAGATCTACAATAAATACTCTCTCAAGTGATCGGTTGATTCTTCCATGACCATTCGGTTCCTCTGCCTTTTCGGTTTTGTAACCGTTCCGTTTGTAACTGCTTCTCTGTATAACTGATTCTTTTCTATCCACATAAAGTGGCTTTTGGCTCTTCAAATTCTACTTTTAAATCTTTGATTTATTTCCCTCTTTGACCAATTTCCATCTTTCACAATATTCCATAGTGCCTTTCCATATAATGTTTGATTTTACAAATATTCTCATATCTTTGATAGGATGAGCTCTGTCTCTAACTGCAAATGCTTTATATTCAAATAATTGACATTTTCACATATGTCCAGTTCTTGTTCAATTCTATGACAATTGTTCATGATGTATCCACATGACTTTAATGTTTTAACCAACATTGTCAATAGATGCTCTGGTATCATTTTACATTCTGCATGTATTACAAATGTGCAATTCAACTAATGATGTATCGGCAGAGACCATTGTCGATGCTTTCTCATGATGTCCCTTCTCCATATTCAAAACTTCACTATAAATTTAGCATCGAGTGGCAGTGTATTCATTGCAGAGGACATATTGTGCCATTGGCATCTCCATGAATGGATGAAAGAAGCTCAAAAGCTTCGAATTCTATTTCATACTCACAAACGCGATCTTCCTATTTTTGAGACTTGGGTGTACCTTCGGTTTGAAAACATCAGGAACCTATGCTTCAACTATGGGAAGGATTTAGAGTGTACATCCTTATCAACACCTCTTTGTGTATTGATCTCAAGCCATCGAAGTGTCAGTTGTTGGAGTAGATCGTCTATGCTAAAGCATGATTGCTCTTGTCTTCGATTTGGCCGATCCTTTCAATTGGACCCGATCTTCATTTGGAATGATCAAATGAGTGCTCTGCTTAATAGTTCGTACTATTGTTGATATTCATTAAAAAAATGCATGAAATTTGGCATGTAACCCGTGGCGAAGGTTATTTGGAAGATTCAAAATGTTCTCCCATCTGTCATTATTATAATTTGACCATCATGAGTCAAGCGGGTCTGTTGCTCTTGGTCTTGAATTCATCGGGGATATAGGTGTTTGTTTCATCAGTCCCTTGAAGTAGACATATTGCCATCCTCTGTCATGGCTTTATGCAGACCCAATTCATCTCGGGTGCTTTGAAATGTGAAATCTCTGTTGTTTCCATATGGGCACATACATGGATCTACTATAGACTTGATTCTCTGTCTCCATCAGAGGCTTCATATGCATGATCCACCACTGCAGCTCAAGTATCATGGTATGGTCATTACTGTTGTCGGCACCCCTACATCGATGCCATACATCTCTTTATGTTTTCACAATCGGATGCCTCTTCTACCATATGATATTGTATTCAATGCATTAACTCTACACTCTGTCATTAAAATCTTCGAACACTTTACCATTTCGTTTCTTTGTTTCTCTTTTCTTTCAGGCACATGTCGACAAATGGATACAATGTTCTATTTGCTCTGAACACACCCACTACTGGTATTTATCCATATGGTCGATACATTCTTAAAGTTTCAATCTTCTTTTATCTCTGAGTATCGGGTTCTATGCCTCCATTTTATTAATGACTGAACGCTCCAATAGAAGGAGTTTATTATTTGATAGTGGTCATATGTATATCTTGCCTCTAAATACATTGAGCCAGGCCTCTCTCTTCATTTATCAAGCATGGCTTTGATGGATGATCGGTGCCTGTGCAAATCCCCTATTTTTGGGCCGACTTAAGATAAATTAGCTTTTTTTAAAATACTTGATGATGAATGTGTATGTCTCTCTTTCCTCATAATTCAACCTTTTTTGTCGGGTTTATCTATTCATATATCAATACTTTTCTAATTCAAGTGCGAAGGCTTCTTGATGATTGGATCTATCACAGATTTTACTTCTTTTCCTTTGGCACTGTTCTAGAGCCAAGCGACTGTTAGCTTCCTTCGATGCAGATGTTCCTTCACCAATAATCACTCACATGTTTGTCAATCTACAGTGTTGAATAAAAGTTCTCTTTTGATAGCCATTACCTTTTGGATTTCGTTTGAAGGCTCCCTTTGGATTTTGCAACGTACATTTTTCATTGAAAGACTCCAGCGGAAATTTGTACTTTTATTTCTCCATTGGTGGGATTTTGATTTCTTAGTGCGATCATCGTAACAGAAGGTTCATTTTCTGCCTCCCCATTGGGATTCCTCTTTTCACAGCTTTTTGACAATTTTGATCCACTTGACTTCAATAAAATCCATTCTTCATTCCTCCAATGCCTCTGCCAAGATTTTCAATAGGGATTTCCCATTAGCGGAAATTTCATTTTTAGCTTCTCCCCGTGGTGGAAAACTGGAAATGGACTGCGACATTGGATTTTCCGCTTCTTTATTGTGATCACTATTTTGTGTCAATTGGTTCATGGATTACATTGAAAATGTAATCTTGATGTTATAAACTCAAGCCTTTTCACTTAAAATTGAGATTTTGCATTTTCTCTTTTCAGGCGGAAAATGAGACTTTGACTTCTCCACTGGCAGAATTTTACCTTCAGAGTTCATTTTCTGCTTTCTCTGTTATAAGTGAGATTTGAATACATATTCGCAGTCATTATCTTTTGATCATCAAATCTAGAAGCCTTTGATTGAAACCTGATATCAAACACACTTGATCTTGGAACTTGCATAAATTTTGGTAATTTAAACTGTGAGACTAATCTTTGAATTCTGAACTCCTCAAACTTGGAGAATTTGGAATTTTGCATTTTGGATCTTCAAACCAATTCAACTTCAGAAGAACATGTTAGTAAAAATCAGAGAACACATTAAGGGAATTTATTTTCATGGGAGGCGACTTTAAAATTTTTAAAATGGTGTACTGAAAGTGCACCTACAAACATAAAGTAAAGCAACATTAGGAATAAGGTCAACACACATCCTTCTACATAAATCCAACTTTGACCTTTCTAAATCATCTGTACAGTGTCTGTACACTCGTTCCAGTAGCCAGTCTGTCTTCTTCATAGTAATATATGTTGACATTAGTGAAAAAACATGAATATCAATAGCATGATCAGTAACCAAAAATAATATCATCCAACAGGCATTGCACCTGAGCACCACATGTCCAGCCTGGCTAGTGGGTCATGTAGTTTTTGTAGCCTGAAGTAAGATAATGTGCGGATATATTTGATTTGATCTAACAGCTGGCACGTTACCTCAAAATCAAGATGCAAGATAGATGTTTATTAAGGCATTGTGCCTGTTCATCACGTGGCCATCTCAGATCGTGGGTCCAGGTTTCTAAAGAAAGATAAAGATGGATAAGATCTACTTCAATCTAACAGTTGGCACATTTCCTTAATCAGGAGTTTCTTGAAAGATAGTCATTGCGAGATTGTGACAGAGCAACACGTTGAATTTTTAGATCTTGGTGCCCGAGTGTTTTTAAAGATGATCTACGGCTATGTTTTAAAGTTGATATAAAGTTTGATCTCCATTGTCGATGGAGTTTTCTGCTCTAGGTGTAACCGTTGAAATTAGATATTTGAATATTCAAATATTTTTCATAGGGTTTTGAAGCGGTGGCTCTGTATTTCATGCTACTGGTAATAAATAGATGAATTTGATTTACTAGGTTATTTTTATCCAGTTAAGGGATATGAAAATATGATGGCTCTGAATGTTTTTATATTGTATTTATGTTGAGAAATGATGGTTTGGGGTTTTTTATTAGATTTTCAAACTTTCATAACCCTTGGTCAGTTTCTTTTCATTTCTATCATTATTTTGGGTATGTTCCCGACCTTTGGTGGTTGGGAAATTAGATCAAATCCTTGGTTAATCTTTTGAAGAAAGATCAGTTGATGTTTGCAGCATGGACTGGGGTAGTTTTCTTGAGTTGTTTATTGTAAAAGATATCTCTTTTCTTTTGCAAGGCATTGTTCTCCTACATCTCGAGGTGATTGACGACTGCAGATCAGATTGTGCACAGGATGGAGTAAAGAAAATATTTTATTTAATGACAACATATTTCCTGAGCTTTGGTGGTTGTGTTTTAGGGTTTGTTTTCCCTAAGGCGGTCCAAGATTGTGGTATCTTGGGGATATATTTAGAATTTTATGGGTCATTTGTAAGGATGGTGTTAGGACTATTAATTTTTTTCCATAGTCTTGAAATCTTGATCATGTTTATGCAATGTTTAACCTGGTTCCAAAGCCCTAATATGTTATTATTTTCAAAACCTTGGTTCATTTCATGACAAAACCTAAGTCTTGGTGTCTTTTATAAAATGATGTTACTTTTTCCAATCACTTAAGTATTTATCTCATGTGTTTAAGTCATCGTGCATGGGGCCCTAAGTCCTAGCAGGGTCTACACTAATTTTTCCCAAGTCTAAAGTCCTTGATGTACCTTATGTTCTGTAGATTCTGGGTAGGTTCCTTTTGATTTGACAGTAGGTGTTATACCTTGATCATGAGATGCAACCAATTTATTCTTCAAGGTATCGTGCCTAGGCGACACCTGTCCTTTCTGAGATCGTGGGCCTATTTCTTCTTGGCCAACAACAAGACAAATCTTGATTCTCATCCAATGGTTAGTGCTTTCCCTCAAAGTGAAGATTGATGTCAAAAGATTCTTCAAGGGATTGTGACTGAGTGCCGCATATCTTTGGTAGGTTAGTCTATAGTGGAAGGTGAGATCAACAGTCGAGTAGATAGGAATCAATCCAATAGTTGTCTCAATGCTTGGAATGATAGATGATCAGCTAAAGATTCTTTGAGGTATCACGCCTTTTTGACACATGTACAAGGTGGGTCCTTCCTATGGTTGAAGGTAAAAAATATCAGAAAAGTCATCGATGATCTAACGGTTATCACTTTTCCTTAAAAAAAAGATGCACAAAAAATACTCTTCAAGGCATTGCGACAGGCTGACACGTAGAGACAATGGGGCATGGTCGGGGCTAGAGGAAAGATAAAGGTGAAGCAGATCTATTTTAATCTACCGGTTGTCACATTTCCTTGAAGTAAAGTTGATCAAAGTTTACTCATTACGGGATCACGCCTAGCCGACATGTGGCCATCTCAGATCATGGGTCCAGGATTTTCAAGGGCAATAAAGTGTTTTCATATCGTATTTGATCGTGTGTTATGCGTGATGCCTTGAAAAAATTTGTACGATGGATAGTCTTTGTGGCATTGTGACCGATCGACGTGTGAATATTTTGATGGAAGGGATAAGTGGGGCTGAAAGAATAAAGGGTGATAAGTTCTATTGTGATTAGATGATGTGTGTGATGCCTGGAACATGAGATGTTGGTTGTTTATCCTTTGAAGGATCGCACCTAGGTGACATCTGTCAAGGTGAGGTCAGTGAAGGTCATGTGGGGCCGTTGGCTCACGGATGATTTTAAAGAGATCAATGGTGATGTTTTAAAGATAGATTAAGGTTTTAATCTTGACCACTGATGGTGTTTTCCATACCAATTGTGACCATTGAAGCAAATATTTGAATTTTTAATTGTTTTCCTTGGGGTTTTGAAGTGGTGCACTATGTCTTTTGCTGGAGGAGAATAAATTTGTGGTTCTTACCTTTTGGGTCATTTTTATGCAGTTGTGGGATGTTGCTAGGATGGAATCTAATTGCTTTGAATATCTTTAGAGTGCATTTATGATGATAAATGATGGCTTAGTGTTTCTATTCAAAGTTTGTAAACCTTATATAACCCTTAATTTATGCCCTACCTATTTTGTATTAATGGTGGATCTACTCCCGAGTCTAGTGGTTGTGTGGATCAGATCAAATCCTTTGATTGAATCTTTTAAAGAAAGATCAATTGATGCTTGCAGCATAGAATGAGATAATTTCCTGGATTAAATTATTATAATAATATCTTATTCCTTCTGCATGACTTTTATTCTCCACATCCCAAGATGATTAGCAGCTACAGATCAGATCATGCACAGGAAGGAATGAAGAGAAAGTTATTACTTGATGAAGGTAGAGAATCTGGTGGTTGTAATGATTTATTGTGTTGTCTTGTAGTAATTTATTTATTGACCTAACCCAGCTAAATGATTTGAGGTTTGTTGCAATCCTTTTTCTATAAAAGGATTTCTAAGATCATTTAGTAGGGGTTGGAAACTTGGGGGAAGTACAAAAAGCATTAAGTTGCATACGTATTCTAGTGAGAGTATAGCAGATGTAATCTAGAGAGTAAAGATAGAATAGAAAGTTTCATCTCTTTTGCATTTATTCAACAAGTGTATTTTGAATCAGATTGAAACAGGAATAGGGTTCTTCATACTTAATATAAGTTTTCCAGATTCATGTCTCTCCTCTATGTTTATTTCTTGAGTTGTGAAGTCTTCTAATTCCTGCATAGATTTTATCTATGTGTATGTTGTTGTACATCAATTTTAATCTAGGATCAAATTAAATGATGTTATGAATAAGAAGTGTATGGTTTGAGTTTCCTATATGTATAGCTTTGAACCTTTGACAGTAGTTGGTTTCTGTGTTCTACATCTGTAGTAGAGATATTGCCCAATGGATAAAGTGTTAGGATTGGATTATACTGAGAGGGGGGGTGAATCAATATAATATCACTTTAAACTTAATTTTTCAACCACTTAAATATTAATCATTCATTTGCAGTAAAGTAAAGAACATAAGAAAATTACAAGATATTCATAACACCATGATTTGTTTACGAGGAAACCCTGGCCAAGGGGAAACCCCGATGGGATGATACTCACAAGCATGTACTAAAGTATAATATCCCTGTAAGGATACCTAGCCCTGTTAGGAGCTGAATATTACATAGTACATTTCCTTGTTAGAGGAATAACAACCTTGTTAAAGGTTCACAACACCCTGTTAGGGGCTTCTGAGCTTACAGCTCTTACAATGTAATTTTGTTTACAAAAAGTTCTCAGTCATGAACAAGACAAGCATCACAAATGCTTTGATAGTTCCTTTATAGCTTTTTCATTCTCTTCTCTTCCATTTGCATGTCTTCCCTTCCAGATAACTATTACACACATATACACACACTCTCAATCTTTACCAAAAAGATCTTACATATATATCTCATAACTTTACAAAGTCAGCTCTCTAGATGAATATTACAAATATTATAAAGTCGGCCTTCAAAACATAATACATTTAATATAGTAAATATCAAATTCATAGTCGACGCTCTTGCATAGTCAATGTATAGGCTATCAATAAAAAAAATAAAACTTTGATTTCTTGGAGTCCAAGTCATACTCCCTCAATCTTCGCTACTGTCCAACTGCTCTGTATCGATGTTTTGAATCAACAAATCTTAACTTCAAAGTAATTGATCTTAAACCCAGATGTGTTTCCATAAGTGAAAACCAAAAATTGAATCACATTTACCAAAATAGATCACTTTCCAACAATCTCTCCCTTTGGCATTGATGGAAACACTTAACAAAAAAAATATCTAAGTGTTCCAACTAAACAAGACTGTCTCTTCTTCTCCTTATCTCTTCTCCATATTTTTCTCTCTTTCTTTTATATATCTTTTTTATCATTTTCTACTTCTTTTTCATCATCCTTTTTTTTTCTTCTCTTCTCCTCCTTTGACAACAATGACAAAGGTGCATATAAAACAATAGGTCTTATTTCTTGCTTACCAATTTCAAAACATCCTAAAAATAATCTTCCAAAATATTTACTTTTGTGCTCCAAGTCTTGAACAAAATCTGACTAATGTGAATCAAACCATTCATTGCAAATGATGTAGTTTCAGCTTCTTTCAACTCTGTGGGAAAGCCTTTGGTCAATGAATCTGCGACCTTCTCCAAATCTGAGAGATGAGCTTCAAGTATGGATAATTTTGGAGTAATAAAGCTCCTCAGCAAATTGAATCTATTTAATACTCTCCCTTTCTCATTATCCAATTCACTGAGCTTGGCCAATATCCTTGTAACTTATGTGTCTAGTTATATTGTGGATTGTGAATATGTTTCACAACCGTCCATCAAGCTATTCATAGTTGCTCTCTCCTTGGCAATAATGTCCTCAACATTCTGAATGTGTTTAATCGGATTCATGCAATAGCCAAACAGTTTTCTCCCATGTCTAATGCAGTTCTTTGCATTTGTCAAACAATTTTTTACAATGCCGAAGTCCCATGAGATGGACTTGTAGACTTCTGTCAATTTCTTCTCTGAATATGTCTTCTCGGCCTTTTATTCTACAATCTTTAGCAAATTTTCATAATACCCATCAAATTCATCAAGTGTAATCTTCAAGTTTTCAATGTCATCTTTGTACTAGAAAACTATAGATACTGGAAGCAATTTATTCACAGTATCAATAGCTATTGAGATTACTTTTATCTTCTTATCTCCTTTCTATTCAGATCTTTCCTTTTCTTTGTTTAATGCGGTGAATGCTATCTTTACCAATTCAACTTCATCCATGCTATCCACATTTACATCAGTGCTTGCCAACAATGAAATATATGGTGAGTTTACTTCTTTCTTTTCAACTCATTTTTGTTCTATCTTCTGTTCATCTTCCTCTTTCTGTTCAACTTCATCTTTCTGTTCTGCTTCATCTGCAACAAAGGTGTCCAAATTTCCTGCAAAAGGGTCCTTCTCATCTTTTGAGGGGTCAAGGGTCACTGTCACACCAGAGACATAGAAATCTGGCAGAGGATCTACTTCGGTCTTCTCTGTAGAGGTCTATGTCACCTTAGGTATTTCACCCATTCCCAATTGTGTGGGTGATATTGTTTTAGGAGGTGAGGTCTTGCTAGAAGTAGAGCTCATTAGAATCTTCTCTAATGCCTTCTGAGTTTCCTCAGTCACTTCATCATACTTCCTTCCCATTCTATTCAATAGTCTAATCTTTGTTCTTAATAGAGGTTTCAGTTATTTGAATATTCTTTCCCTCTCTTGTATTGATAACACAAGCAACATGTTATCAATTTCCTTATTTCTGATCGGATCATCCTCAATTTTTGCCAAGTGTTTTATGCTCTCCAATTTTGCATATAGATCTTTGGGTACACTTCCTTCAATTTCTAGAAGGCTCTTCTTGAAGGTAATAAAATGCTCTATCACAATATCTTCAATCTTGATCTTATCTGATTCCTCATATCTGTCATAGTATTTATCAATTCAAACCAATTTACCTTTTTCAATTGTTCTTTTCTCTAGCATCTTCATGTCAAGTTTCCAAATATGTTTTTCTGTTTTCTTCTCTTCTCCCGTTGTGATTTTCTCTTTAGGCTTGCTTGATCTTGTAACTCTAGGAGTGACAACCGTTTCTTGTTCTGTTTGTTGTTGTGGAGGAGGTGGACTATCTACCATAACTACCTTAGGAATGATAGGGGCATCAGTACTTCCACTTGCTACTCCAAGAGATCTCTCTTCCATATTTCTTTTGACTTCTTTCAATTCCTCTTCTATCAGTCCAGCTTGTATGTCACAATCATGAATAAGGTTAGCAATTTTCCTTTTCCTTGGTCCTCTAGATTGTTCCTCTTTCACCTTTGTTGACTTTTCTTCATAGGTTCCCCATCTTTCTTATGCTGTGTCAACTTATGATGCAAGAACATATTATACTTTCATGGTGAGTGTTTCAGAACTCACTTCATAACCCATGGGGTAGCACCACGTCTTCCTAGGTGTAACTGCTTCAAAACATACACAGACAGTTTTAACCATGAAACTGATTTTATCCTTGTACTTTTCCACAATGTCCTCATGTAACCTGTATCTTGTCTTCATCTGTTTCTGTAGAATCTTGATCATGGCAAATAATTCTCCATCTACCCAAGTAGTATTCTATCTTTTGTAGCTCTATGAAATCAGTATTCTAGTGGGTACTCTAGACTTCCAACCAGTAGGATGTAAACCAGGAAACTTGTGCTCAATGTGAATGAACATATGCATCAATAACAAACCAAATTTGAAAGTTTTACTTTTATCCTTCTTCACTAGCTTCACATTCTCCAGAAATTGTTGAACTAGAACTTCGCATAGGTTATATTTTATGTTTTCCTTTACCATTCTCCATGCCATCATGATTACTCCAGCAAATACAGATTTGGGTCTACTACTATAGTATAATTTGTATCTGACTATCATGGCAATCAATCTCACATCTTGCTGAAAGATGTCACTTACTATCATTGCTCTCCTGTCCCATTTAGAATGTGTTAGGGTTTCAAATTATTTCTTCACGCGCTTCTCCGCAATAGGTATAACTCCAGTGTTGTGTAATCCAGTGGTCTCATGAATTAGGTCACTACAAATCTTCATAGGTTGGTCACTAATCCATATGAACTAATCATGAACCCTACTCCTCAATATCTTGAACCATTCATTTTCATCGAACTCGCATAAATCCATAATCTTCATTATGCTCAACTGACTAATGTGTTTGAATTCTTCCTTCATGATTCCTTTCTCAGTCATATCTTCCATTTCAGTGAATATTTCATTGTCTCCCAATGTATCATACTTACAATGTATGTATGCCCTAATGTCTTCTACATGCAATATGCCATTGTGGGGTTTGTGAGAATGCTCCTTCCAGATCCTCTTCACAAGACTTATACGGATGTTTCTTGAATTTGTATCTAAGATGATCAAAAACATCAAAAATGATAGTTGCATCCATAGCTTAGATGATGTAAAATACCTTTCTCTACAAAAATCTGAATGTTATGCTCCAATGGACCACGCACGGCAAATGTAGAATAGTTTGAATGCTTGTGCTCTCTGATCTCCTTAGCTTTCTCTTTTTCAAATGGTGAATAGATAGGTTATCAAATGGTGCTTTATACAAGTTAGGTTATAACTTTTGTTTCCACTTTAAACTATCCAGTCAGCTACTAAATCTCGTGAACAAAATATACACGTCGGCGGATGGTGCGCTCTTAGGTATATGATCCATGATGTTGGCTTAGTTCACACATAAGCTCGCATGAGCTCAATTGATGAATTTTGGGGAAGGATAAATTTTGATGTCTATATCCAATACTCCCCTAAGGCTATGATCATCCAATTAGGTCGATTCTATCTTGCTACCTTCAGGTGAAGATTCAGTAGCATCTATTGGCTCTCCCTGAACCAATGTCTCACTTATTCCTTTGATCTGCCAAATCTTGCACTATTTTTGTCTTCTACTGTCTTAAAACAATTTTCAAAATCATTATTCACATCTGCAACACTCTTTCTAGTATCATTTCCATTCTTCTGTGAATTCATAGGAGGTGGTGTTCTTCTATTATCTACTCCATTATACCTGCAAAACTTTTCTATATGTCTTGGATTATTGCATTTGTAACATATAGGAGGTCTTCTTTCTTGATTAACTTGTAACTTACAGTACTTCACAATGTGCCCAATGTTATTACATTTGTAGCATGTAGGTTTCATTGTAGGTTCTCTTCCATTGTCTTTTCGATATCTAGATTGATTAGGTCTTCTACATTCAGTCTTCTTGTGCCCATATCCATTACAGTTAAAACAATAACCAGAAAAAGTTCTAAAAGGGGCATTACCTTTGCAGTCTCTCTTCATGTATCCAAATTTATTGCAACCAAAGCATCTACCTCTAAAAGGTCTGATCTGCTCTTTAGGTTCTTCAATAGATGGTTTCTCAGCATCAATCTTCTCATCTGATTTCTCCTCCTGATTCTTTGAGCATTCAGCTTCATTGAAGCCAATACCAGTCATATCACCTTTAGGTTTCTGTTTGTCTATTTGTTCATCAATCAAGTCACTGCTGGTGTGGATTTTCTCAATGTGTTTCTTTGCTTCAACAAGTTTACCTTTTACAATCTGATTATATTTCTCTAATTCCAAGTATTTATTCTTGTAGTTGTCAGCCTCATCCTTCATTTTATTCAATGCACTATTTAAGGTTTCTTCAATCTCCTTCTTAGCATTCTTCTGCATCTGTACTTCTTTAGCCATAGATTTATTTTCAAGTTTCATAGTCTCAATTTCTTCTTTTAGTTGCTTCACCTGATCTGAATTGTCCTCATATGAATCTTCTTTTATCTAGACCACAAGATCTTCTCTTTGACTTCTAGAAAGCTCAAGTTGTTCTTTGAGTTTCTTTATAAATTTATCAGCTCTACGCATGTTGAATCTCAATTCTTCATTCTTTGTTTTTTCTTTATCAAGGTCTTCAAGTGCAGAATCAAATTTCTCTTGCAAACTGTCCAAATCCATTCTGATCTCCCTCAATCTATTAGGATTTCTCTCCAAGGGCCAAAAGCTCTGATACCAATTGGTAGGATTGGATTATTCTGAGAGGGGGGGTGAGTCGGTATAATAGCACTTTAAACTTAATTCATCAATCACTTAAATATTAATCAATCATTTGCAGTAAAGTAAATAACATAAGCAAATTAAAAAAATACTCATAACACCATGATTTGTTTACGAGGAAACCCTGGCCAAGGGAAAACCCCGATGGGGATGATACCCACAAGCATGTACTAAAGTATAATGTCCCTGTAAGGAGACCTAGCCCTGTTAGGAGCTGAATATTACACAGTACATTTCCTTGTTAGAGGAATAACAACCTTGTTAAAAGTTCACAACACCCTGTTAGGGGCTTCTGAGCTTACAACTCTTACAATGTAATTATGTTTACAAAAATTTCTCAGTCATGAACAAGGCAAGCATCACAAATGCTTTGATAGTTCCTTTATAGCTCTTCCATTCACATGTCTTCCTTTCCAGATAACTATTACACACATATACACACTCTCAATCTTTACCAAAAATATCTTACATATATATCTCATAACTTTACAAAGTCGGCTCTCTAGATGAATATTACAAATATTACAAAGTCGGCCTTCAAAACACAATACATTTAATATGTTAAATATCAAATGGATAGTCGGTGCTCTTGCATAGTCAATTTATAGTCTATCAACAACCAAAATACAACTTCAATTTCCTGGAGTCCAAGTCATACTCCCTCAGTCTTCGTTGTTGTCCAACTACTCTGTATCATTGTTCTTCTACAGTCTGTCTATCTTCAAATATTTATAACTCATCGTAAACTTAACCAAATCCAAATCAATCTTAGGAAGAGGTCATACATACTCCATATTGTCTTCCTCTAAGGTCTCTTTCCCTAATTCATCGATCTTTGTCTTCGACATCCAAAATACTTATGTATCTCTGCTACTATACTTAGTCAATTTCTGAATCAACAAATCTTAACTTAAAAGTAATCGATCTTAAACCCAGATGTGTTGCCATAAATGAAAACCAAAAAGTGAATCACATTTACCAAAATATATCACTTTCCAACATAAAGCACTGATCAAGAATTAGTATTTCTATGTTGATACATGTTTGGTTGGGTTTGGCTATATTCCGCCCTTTTAAAACATAAAAACCATCTCAGTTTCCTTTTGAGTTTTGTGGCAGTTGGTTGTTGTTCTTCATGGCAATTGAGAGTCAATGAATGATTGGTTATCATTTAGTAATTTCTTAACATTATCTATTGTTAAAATCTAGAATGAGTTGTAAAGTGTTGTGTATTGAACTGGATTAGGTACACCTACCTTGGTCTTGTAGAGCCAGAAATGTAGAGGGAAGTCTTGTCCCTATAGTTGGTCCAGTTACCTTAAAGATCTTCCCATATTTGGAGCTAACCTCTCTTAAAATCAATCTCAAGGTATATTGGTAGCTTTCAAAGTATAAACATTTTTTAAACTCCAACAAAATGGCGACTCAACTGGGGAAAGAGATATAAAAAGTTTAATAAGCATGTTTTGAACCTTTGGTACAATTTGTAAAATCAACACCCATTTGAGATAGCCTATCCAAGTTATAGAGTCATGTGCTACACAGAAGCATCCCTCTTACTTATAAAGTGAGTCATAGTTTGTTTTTTTTGTCATTGCAATATTCTCCAAGAGCTCCAATGTTCCTAAAAGGATATACACATAATATCTCACAAGTGGTGAGTGGCGACTCTGAGTTCTCTGATTATACTAGTGTGCATATTTGGAGAAAGACTAAAAAGAAAGGTGGACTTGCAGTGGAGATGAAGCAGATGTTTGGGCTCTTATAACTAAAGCATATTCAAAGGAGCAATCTATATGAGACCCTATTATAGGGGTGTGATGTGATTTTGTTGGTTTTAAAGAAGGTTAGAGTTGGGAAATATTTCTCATCTGATTCAAACTTTTCCTATGCAAAGAGGTGGCGACTCTACCAAAGGTTTTTGAAAGGTGATTTGGAGGTGACTTCAAATCAATACTTTTGCAACTGTTACAACACATCTAGGTATTTTATTTTTAAGGTTATAAATGTTTCCTTATTAAGTGATCTAAACACTAAGAGAAGTAACAAGGTGTGGGTATAGGTTTGCATGCTTCAAGATTAGAATTACATTTTGCAAAATCAAGTGGAAGTATGTATTAGTTGACATAAATGAACCTAAGAGTCACAAGGTTCCAAGTGGATCCAATGTCTAAATTGGACACGGATCATGAGAGGCCTAGAAGGGAAAAGGAGATCTTGGCCAAAGAACTTAAATTAGCAAGATTTGAGGCTAATAATTTAGATACGAAGAAAAGGATTAATTTTATCAGGTAGTCTACCTTATCATGTTGATATTCAAATTACTTCAACATCTTCTCAGACTGATAATCTATTTTCAAAGAGAGTGGTTCATACATAAAGGTACAAACAATTTTCTTTTATTGGTATCCTTGGTTATCCTAATGTTATTCCAAATGAAATTAGAGATAAACTTCCTAAATTTGATGGAGATAATGTCATCACTTGTGAAAAACAATTAAAGAAGTTTATAGATATGATGGATGACTATGAAATTGTGCATGAGGATGTAATGATGAAACTTTTTGTTCACTCTCTAATTGAGGATGCTAGGGATTTGTTCAAAGGATTACCTCACGATTTTGTGGGATCTATGAATGAATTAGAAGATTGTTTTAAGGAACAATATGGTAACATAGAAGTTAGGGGTTCTGCTCTATCAAGATGTGGACGGTCTTTACCTTATCTTGACAAAGATCCTGAAGAAAGGGGGATTAGATTAAAACAAAGAATCCAAGAGAATTACATATTGTTTTTAAGGAAAAGGGTAGGAAGGAGAAAGGAAAAATCAATACATTTATTTTATGAAAGGTCCTCTAAAGCATATGATGAACTTCCAATGGGTGTTACATGTCAAAAGTCTGCATATATTGGTTTTTTTTGGAACTTTATTGTTCTAAATCAATCCATTGGCCAGTTTCTTTGAAGGAAAAGGGTATTAAGCATGCTAAGAAATGGATAGATTCGATTGAAAAATCTAAATCTAAGAATGTATTTGATGCTGGCTATGATGCTGACTATGATGCTGACAGAGAATTCAATGAATATCAATAGGATGAGGATGAATATATAATTGACAATGTTTCTTTTAAATCTGTAGATTTTTCTTTTTATCAGCATAATAGGGTAGTTTACTTGTCTCAGTTTAAGGATGATTTGTGCGAACAAAAGGGGATGATTATGATGTAGATGTAAGTTGTTGTGATGATTCCTTTACATACAATGACCTGAGCCAAGAAATTTCAATCTGAGTTTCTGATATTGAAGATCCTGAATTTGAGGTTACACATGAGGTTGTGCCTAGTGATTTTGATATTGAGAACGACGGAAACCAATATGATAGATATGTGTCCATTATGGATAATATCTCTTGTAATCATGAAAGTGATGCTCCTTCTCAATATGAGGCAGAGGATATGTGTTGTCAAAATGAACATAGTGATTTGATAAATGAAGATGATATTTTTGACGGCATATAAGAAGTGGGTGAAAGTGATGATAACGGTTCACTTCATAGTGAACAAATTTATGAGCTCTTGACTTGTGAATATCTGAGATATTTAGGAAGGGATAGCTCTAAGTTCTTACACCCAACACACATTGAGTTTGACAAAGAGTGTATATCAGATGGTCAAGATTTTGATATGTGTGTTTCTGATTCTCCTTGTACTTCTATTTCACTAGGCTACAACAAGATTAAATATGACATATTAGATGATGAAAGAATCAGAGCATTTTCAAATTCAAAGTATGAAGAAGTTCCTGATATGATGTTGAGAATTGATTTGGATAATTACATGGGTTATGAATCTATTTCAGATTCTAATTCATCCATTGAACCACTGCAGGATGATCTTTTAGTTTCTCTAAGTATGCAGATACATGATGAATGTGTGGATGAGTGCTCTCCCTCAAACATAAAAGATAATGGTTTGTATAAGCTTGATAATTTACAAGTGAGTTCTTTAGGGAATTCTGATGTGGATATGAAAACCAGTGACAAGATACATAATGGTTACTCTGCTGAAGAGGAGAATAAGGATCATGAGATGGAATTTCATGTTTTGAAGATGATAGTGTTGAACATTGTTCTTATTCAAGTATTGATATGTCGCATCTTACAAAAGGTAAATGTGATACACATGTGGTCTTTTATGTTTATGATAAGTCATATTTTGAAGATTCCTAGGAAGTTGTCTCCTATAATATGGAAAGTGGGCTAGATCATGTGCCAATTTATGAGTTTCCTGAATGTTTGAATGAAGAGTGTGAAGTTGAATATGATTTTTTTTCCTTTTATGTGAAAACTATTGATGTGGGTGGATATGATGATGTTGATACCATCTTTATGGTAGAATCTGAGCGTTTTACCTTTCAGTTGGATAATGATTTTCCAAGATGTGGCTATGAATTAGAAGCTGATCAACATTGCATTTGGTCTGCTTTCTTTTTATCTACTGAATGCAACATGCATATGCCACATGATTTACATTTTAAAATTTTGCCTGATTTTCATGTGGGCTCAAATGGTGAATATGATGATATATTTTTGTATTGTGAACTAATGAAAAGTGTCAGTAGGTCTAATCAGGCAGATGAAAGGGATATTTTCAGCTTGTTTTCAGAGCATGAAGTAGAAAATTTTATTTTTGATAGAGGCAAGATGAATCATAAATTTGGTGATGGCTTTGGGCCATCAAGCCTGGTTTGAATCCTTCAAATTAGGACAATAAAAGGGTAGAGGTTGTGTGACTCTACTAAGTAGTCGGTTATAGATAAGTAATGGTTTGTACATATTCCTTGTTTTTGATGTCTGATGTAGGGTAGTTCCTTTCTGTAGGTGGTCTACTTAACCCTAAGATTCTGGAATCTTGTCATGCCAGAAAGAGACATACATCCCTAGTTGGAGCTACTGTTAGAACTGTAAATTTTTTCTATAGTCCTAAAATCTTGATCATGTTTATGCAATGTTTAACTTGGTTCCAAAGATCTAGTCTGTCAATATTTTCAAAACCTTGGTTTATTTCATGACAAAAACCCTAAGTCTTGGTGTCTTTTATAAAATGATGATACTTTTTCCAACCACTCAAGTCTTTATCTCATGTCTTTAAGTCATCGTGCGTGGGGCCCTTTCTGCTTTAATATTTCCTAAGTCCTAACGGGGTCTACACTAATTTTGATCCTAAGTCTAAAGTCCCCGACGTGCCTTATGTTCTATAGATTCTGGGCAGGTTCCTTTTGATCCGACGGTAGGAATTATGCCTTGATCGCGAGATGTAGACAATTTAATCTTCAAGGAAACACGCCTAGGCGACACCTATCCTTTCAGAGATTGTTGGCCCGTTTCTTCTTGGCCAGCGGCAAGACAGATCCTGATTCTCATCCAATGGTTAGTGCTTTACCTCAAAGCAAAGATTGATGTCAAAATATTCTTCAAGGGATTGTGACTGAGTGCCACATGTCTTGGGCGTCCAGTCTGTAGTGGAAGGTGAGATCAGAAGCCGAGTAGATAGGAATCAATCCAACGGTTGTCGCAATGCCTAGAATGATAGATGATTAGCTGAAGATTATTTGAGGCATTGCACCTTTGTAACACATGTACAAGGTGGGTCCTACCTATGGTTGAAGGTAAAAAAAAGGTCAGACAAGTCGACTGATCTAACGGTTGTCACTTTTCCTTTAAAAAAAGATGCACGAAAAATACTTTTCAAGCCATTGTGATAGGCTAACACGTGGAGATAGTGGGGATTGGTCGGGGCTAGAGTAAAGATAAAGGAGGAGTAAATATATTTTAATCTAACAGTTGGCGCATTGCCTTACAGGAAAGTTGATCAAAGTTTACTCATTGCGGGATCACACCTAGCTGACATGTGGCCATCTCAGATAATGGGTTTGGAATTCTGAAGGGCGATAAAGTGTTTTCATATCGTAGTTGATCGTGTGGTAGGCATGATGCCTTGAACAAAATTTGCATGATGGATAGTCTTTGTGGCATTGTGATCGATCGACGTGTGTCTAATTTGATGGAAGGGCTAAGTGGGGCCGAAAGAATAAAGGGTGATCAGCTCTATTTTGATCAGACGATGTGCATGATGCCTGGAACATGAGATGTTGGTTGTTTATCCTTTGAGGCATTGCACCTAGGTAACATTTGTCAAGGTGAGGTCAGCGAAGGTCATGTGGGGTCGTTGGCTCGCACGTGATTTTAAAGAGATCGATAGTGATGTTTTAAAGATAGATTAAGGTTTTAATCTCGACCATCGATGGTTTTTTCCGCGCCAGTTATGACCGTTGAAGCAGATATTTGAATTTTTAATTGTTTTCCTCGGGGTTTTGAAGCAGTGGACTGTATCTTTTGTTGCAGGAGAATAAATTTGTGAATCTGATCTTCTGGGTCATTTTTATGCGGTTGTGGGATGCTGCTAGGATGAAATATGATTGCTTGGAATATCTTTAGAGTGCATTTATGATGATAAATGGTGGTTTAGGGTTTCTATTCAAAAAATTTAAACCTTATGTAACCCTTAATCAATACCCTGCCTCTTTTGTATTAATGGTGGATCTACTCCCGAGCCTAGTGGTTGTGTAGATCAGATCAAATCCTTTGATTGAATCTTTTGAAGAAGGATCAATTGATGCTTGCAACACAGAATGGGATAATTTCCTGGATTAAATTATTATAAGAATATCTTATTCTGTTTGCATGACTTTTCTTCTCCACATCCCAAGATGATTGGTGGCTACAGATCAGATTGTGCACAATAAGAAATGAAGAGAAAGTTATTACTTGATGAAGGCAAAGAAGCTGGTGGTTTTAATGAGTTATTATGTTGTTTTGTAATAATTTAGTTATTGAACTAACCCTAAATGATCTGAGGCTTGTTGCAATCCTTATTCTATAAAAGGATTTCCAAGATCATTTAGTAGGGGCTGGAAACTTGGGGGAAGTAAAAAAAGAATTAATTTGCATACTTATTCCAGTGAGAGTATAGCAGATGTAATCTAGAGTGTCAAGATAGAATAGAAAGTTTCATGTCTTTTGCATTTATTGAGTAGGTGTATTTTGAATCATATTGAAATAGGAACAGGGTTCTTCATACTTAATATAATTTTTCCAGATTCAAGTCTCTCCTCTGTGTTTATTTCTTCAGTTGTGAAGTCTTTTGATTAACTGCATAGAGTTTATCTATGTGTATATCGTTGTTCATCAATTTTGATCTAGGATCAAATTAAATGATACTATGAATAAAACATAATTTCATATGATATGTACAAGGATTTTATAAGAAGTGTATGGTCTGAGTTTCTTGTATTTATGGCTTTGAACCTTTGATAATAGTTGGTTTTTGTGTTCTGCATCTATAGTAGAGATATTTCCCAATGGATAAAGCATTGATCATAAATTAGTTTATCTATGTTGATACATGTCCGGTTGGGTTTGGCTATATTCTGCCCTTTTAAAACATAAAAACCATCTTATTTTCCTTTTGAGTTTTTTGGTTGTTGGTTATTGTTCTTCATGGTGATTGAGAGTCAATGAATGATTGGTTATCATTTAGTACTTTCTTACCATTATCTATTGTTAAAATCCAGAGTGAATTGTAAAGTGTTGTGTATTGAATTGGAATAGGTACACCCGCCTTGGTCTTGTAGAGCCATAAGTGTAGAGGGCAATCTTGTCCCTATAGTTGGTCCAGTTACCTTAAAGATCTTCCCATATTTGGAGCTAACCACTCTTAAAATCAATCTCAAGGTATATTCGTAGCTTTCAAAGCATAAACATTTTTAAACTCTAACATATGGGATTTTTATGCCACAAAAGGATTGTAAGCTCTGCATATTTGATTAAGACTATCAAGTGGTCTCCTTGGATCTAATTGTATATGTAACTGGTGCTTTGATATCAATATATGTATGTACTTCCTGTCATTTGTGTGATCTTATTGAATAGTTGTCTTTGTTCCAGCTTTTGTACTCATTTGGATTGGTTGTTAAGGACATTTCAGTCCATCACTTTGTAAGGCAGAGTGTCTAGCTCGTTTAGGGTTTCTTTCAAGGATAGAATGAAATTCCTTAAGATATTTTTAGTGAGTAAAGAGTTGTAATTAATTTGATGATTATTTATGCTTTCAAGAGTGTGAATTGATTCTGTAAGGCATAGTCACATTCAGTGATCATTTGCAGGTTTTACATTTGATGTATTTTGTTGTTAAAGGTATTTTCATTTAAAGCAACTCCATACCCATTGATAGGGCACTGGTCTGGTATGTTGGATTGTGTGGTTCTCATCAATCTTTATAAAATTTGTTATCATTTACATGTTTATGTTACATCCACTATATATGCCCATCTATGATACTATTAAATATTGAAGGCAGAAGTTAGGTACACCCGCATGAGCTTGTGGAGATCAAAGTGAAGGAGGATTTAATCCTTTTTAATTGGACTTGTTTCTTGGCATAATCAGATTTTGGGTTGCATAGAGTCAAGCATTGTTGTTGTATAGGATTCTGCAAGAAAAAGATCCAACAGGTTCGCCCAAGAAGATATATGCCTAAATATACCTAAGCTTTTTAGTAAAGAACAAAACTTACGTTTGTTAGCTACGATTACTAAGGAATAAGTTGAGATATCCCTCAACCAACTTCACCCTGATAAAGCTCCAGGACCAAATGGGTTTCCTACTTTATTTTATCAGAAATGTTGGTATTTTATCGAATATGAGGTGACTAAGGTCTTGGAAGGTATTAGAAACTTTGGTAGATTACTACAAGAAATTAATAATGCTTTTTTTCTCTTATCCCAAAGAAAGACAAGGTTAGGAGTATGGAGGATTTCAGACTCATTGCTCTATGCAATACACTTTACAAACTCTTTTACTAAAACCCTTGCTAATAGGTTGAAGGCTATTCTTCCAATCATTATCGTTGATGAGAAAATTGGTTTTGTATCAGGTAGATCGATCTTAGATGGGGTAATTATCGCCCAGGAAGCAATACATACAATCCAAAATAATAAAGAACCAAGTATGGTATTGAAATTAGACATCAAAAAAGCATATGATTTGGTAGACTGGAGATTTTTATGTAAATGTTTGAATGCTTTTGGCTTTTCTAGGCAATGGATTAACCTTATATTTTAATGTATATCTACGCCTAGGATCTCTATCTTGGTAAATGACAATCCAGAAGGTTTCTTTGAGATTTCACAAGGAATACAATGGGGGGACCCAATTTCTCCATTCCTTTTCATTATTATGGTTGAAGCATTGTGTAGATCCTTATCTAATGCCAGAGTGAGAGGTGCCCTTAAAGGTATCAGAATAACTAGTTAGCTTGAACCATTCACTCATCAACAATTTCTTGATGACTCTATGTTATATGGGCATGCAAATAAAGAAGGAACATATAATTTGAAATTAGTCTTAGATAGGTATACATTAGCTTCCAGCCAAGTTATTAACAAAAATAAATTTGATATTTTCTTCTTCAATACTTAGGTTTGTATTGAAGATAAGATTAGTAGGATTTTGGACTTTAAAAAGGGTAGGTTACCTACTAAATACGTAGGCTTACATTTAGACAAAGGAATAAAGGACTATAACTTATGGGATAATATGATTCAAAAAGTAGGCAAGAAAGTAGACTCGTGGAAAGGTAAATGGTTGACATTTGCAGGTAGAACAACCATGATAAAATTTGTTATATCTGCAATACTGATCCATCAAATGTCTTGTCTACAATTGCCAGCAGGCATCAAACAAAAACTTATTCAGAATTTTAGATCCTTCTTTTGGCAAGGAGCTAATGATTAAAAAAAATTCATTAATAGCACGAGATACCTTATGCAAGGAAAAGGAGGATGGAGGAGAAAACATTAAAGATATTAAAGATCAAAGTATTGCTCTTGGGGAAAAACTAGTTTGGAAAATTATAAGGTATCCAGAGCTTAAATGGGTAAAGATTATTAAACATAAGTATTTAGATGGTGAAATCCCTCTTAGTATATTAAGACATGAAAATCCTCCTAAAGGATCTAGGATATGGAATTTTATGAGAAATTGCAGAAATATAATCTCGAATGATATTACATGGACCATTGGAAATGGTGAGAGAGCTTTATTTTGGGATGACTCTTGGGGAGGATATTCTTCCATAACTAAATTGATTGAAGATAAAGAGACTATAGAATGATCAAAATATGATATTGGGATATATGTCAAAGATTATGTACATAAAATTTACTTATGAGAATCCGGTGTTAGGATGGGAATAGAATATAAGAAGGAATGATTACATTTATGATGATTTCCTTAATCAGCTATTGAACGTAATAAAGGGAAGACATATAGCCCCTAGTAATGATAATGAAAGGTGAATGGGCCCCAACAAAAAATGGGGAATACAATACTAAAGGTATGGGTATAAACAGTTGTATAATAGAAAAGGTTTTGAGATTGCTGACCTGCCTACTGATTTATGCTGGAGTAAACTGTGTTTACCCAATGCGGGGATGTTCACTTGGTTAGCTCTTCAAGGAATATTATTGATTGTTGATACCTTTTGTAAGATGGAGTATAATGGTCCATCTAGATGTGTGTTATGTAAGCAAGAGGAAGAAAGTATTGATCATATTCTTCTTAATTGTAACTTCACATAAAAATATTAGAAATGGTAGATAAAAAGATTGAATTGGCACTCTGATTGTCCTTTCAAACTTGTCGACTTTTTGAAAGGATGGCCTAGACCTAGGAATGAAGGTTTATATAATAATGTATGGACCATAGCCCCCTTAGTTATACTTTGGGAAGTTTGGAAAGAAAGAAACAATAAAATTTTTAAGGATGAGGAAATGCAAAACAACCAATTTTTAAATTAATTAGGAGTGGCAATTGTAGAAGTAGTGAATAGTAGGAATTTTTTGAGTAAGCGTACGAAAACTTTTACTACAGGAGATGACAGAACTAGAAACATTTGGACAGAATTAAAAATACCACCAATAGATAACTACCCGAAAAAAATGTTGAAAAACTTAGACAAGAATGTAAATGGGTGCCTCCGGCTCCGGGGTGGTATAAGCTTAATTTTGATGGTGCTTCCAGAGGCTATCCTAGAAATGTTGGGATAGGAGCATGTATACATAATAGTAAGGGCGAGTTAATATCTATTCTAGCAGATCATATAGGTATAAGAACTAACAATGAAGCCGAATTTCTTGCGCTAATTGAAGGGTTAAAACTCAGTAATAGAATAGGTATTAAGAAATTAGAAATTGAGGGTGATTCGACATTGATTGTTAATGCGATTAGAAAAGGAGAAACACCTAGTTGGCAACTTAATGGGTATGTAAGACAGGTTATGGGTATTCTTACATTCTTAGATCATTTTACCATCAATCATATCTATAGAGAGGCTAATCGAGAGGCATATAAATTAGCTAATTTAGGGGTTGACAAAGTCAGAACTGGTATAGGTTAATGAAGAAGAACCTTATTTTATTAATCATTTAGGAAACATAGGGAATTCATATATGTAGATTAAAGCGTAGCCATTACTTTTAGACTTAGGTTGAAATATGGATAGATAGAACTCCCCATCTTATCCCGCTTTTATAGCAACTACGGACTTATATTGAGTTTTGAAAAAGAAAATTTAACGAAAAGTAGTTTAAACTAACACATATAGGCTTAAGAAAAATATTATCCTAAAGTTAAATCTAGATCAAAATAGATATTAAGAGATTAAAATTATATTAAATTAAACATATGATTAAAGTTAAAATAGGAAAGGTAAAAGGATATATAGAAAGTTGTTTCAGTAGTTGAAATGATGGTTCAACATCTTAGAAACTTAAAAGACTGTGGAAAGAATCGATGTTATAAATAGCATACAGTACGTCCTTTCCTAAAAACATCAGTGAGTTAGATAAAGAAAAGTTTGGCAAAAACTGAGGGAAGATGGCTACCCCGATCAAGCTAAGATGCATGAAACCACAGGTAGCCTTTGAAGGAAGAATAACAATGAAAAGGATTAAGAAGATGATGATGGTCACCTATGATATTGCAGTAAGAGCAGTATATGAAATCCTTGGGGGTGAGTTTATTGAAAGTGACAACAGGTATCGAGTAAACTCAGATATTCCAACTATGTTTATTGCCTCGGTATTACAAATTGATCTTGATATACAATCCATAGGAAGATTATGCAAAATAATCTTCAAGAGAAAGTATTTAAAAGATTCAGATAAAGTGATCGCTAGTATCAGGGAAGATATGACGATCCCCAAACCAAGACATTGTCAGTGTTTCAAGATTAATGACAGAAGGGGTCCAACCTTTCCTATTTTGGTCGTTGAAGATTGGGAAATAAATATTGAAGAAACCCCTTCAATAAGAAGAAACTTAGACTTCCTCTTGTATTTTATGCATCTAAGAAGCCCGCCTGAACCAAATTGGTTTGATTGCTTTGTTCTTGAAGATGAGGTTGGATTGATTGTGGAATTGGATGAAAAGCATGATGTGAGCTTAACACATATTTGAAGACACGTGTATATATATATATATATAACAAGAACTCCTTTCATTAGATCCTTGTAAAGCCTTGTCAAAGTAACCTTGGGTCTAAAAATAAGGAAATGGCAAATATAGTAAAGATTTGGGATTATCAGCTATAAATGTTATATTGTCGTGATGATATTCCCTTTATCACTGAAAAATGCTTTAGGTTACGTATAATCATTATATATACACCTAATAATAACGTCATTAAAGCTCAATAATCTTATAGATTGTCTCAGCAATCCTCATATGACGTGGGTACTTGATAATTTGATGGGTGGCATAAAATGAACTCTTAGCATAAAGCTTGCAGTTTAAAATGAGTTAAAATCATCATTATTATCGGATGTCATGTAGATTTAATATCGAATTAAATTATTTTCGCACGGATTATGGGTGTTAAATAGGTAAGAAAGCTTAAAGGTTTTCTCATTCTCTTCACAGACGGTCAAAAGCAGGATGGGTACGCCAATTTGGATGAAGGTAGGGAAGAGAGAAATGTCATTTTGGGGAGAGATTACAGAGCAGAAATTGGGAAAGATAATGAAAGCTAAACATAGTTTGATTTTTAGGGCGATTATAAAGATTGTGGGAGAGGAGTTCTCAAAGCTCAAGGATCGACCGAAAAACAATATTGTGGTGATAGCCATGTTTGTTGCTACTATTTTACACATTGACAGAGACAAAGCAGTGATAAGTGAGTTGTGTTCTAGCTTGTTAAAACAAATTTCGTTGGAAGAATTAGATTTGGTGTTGGATAACATTGATAATAACTTATGCATCCCTACACGTTGTGAGTATGGTCTTAAGGATCAGTCAGTTCAAGTCTACCCTATCCTTACTATGAAAGATCCTAAAAAGTTTGAAGAGAGACATTCAACCATTAAACGAAATTGGACGTTCCTGTTAAGTATTATTGATGTGAGGGTTTGTGAGGAATGGAAAGGGCTTGAATGGTTTATGACAGAGGATGAAGTAGACCAAAGAGGACAAAGAGCTGGGGGAAGAGAAACGCAGCAAGGAAGATGCGTCTGACCGTGGACAGAACACATAATGAGTTTATATAGTTCTAATTTGTTATAAACAATATCACGAACAGTTACGACTTTACAGACTTTAGCAGTTATTAATGTTACTCAAGACTTAAATAGTAATAGATGTCAGACATTATAGTAGTTATTAAGACTTGTTAAATTCGTTTGTATATGCGCTCAAATAAACCTTTGAAATTTATTTTAGTGTTAGATAAAGTTGTATATAAACACACACACACACATAAACTGATCCAATGACAGTTATAGTTTCATATTGATTCCTGTAGATATACAACCTCTGTAATTCAATATAAGTAGTTTAAGAATAGCATCAATAAATCTGGGTAGTTACAACTTGACGACAATAATACCTGATACTAGTAAGAATTTAATTTGGGGAAGGTAACAACTATTATGGTAAGGGTATGCTACTACAAGAAAGTAAAATGCTTGAAAGGATGAAAGAACTATCTAAGAGATTAATTTTGAATGTTTATATTCTATTTATGTTATTATGGTAGACCAACTAATGCTCCAGTTGGGGAATTTACCTTGCCTTATGAATCTGAAGGTAAGATTGAAATAACTTTGTGATTAAGCAGAGAAAATATCTCTTCGGATTTTCTCCATTTCCCTACTTGTGATATGTGGTATATAATTTTTGAGATTTGTTAGGAGAGACTATTAGTGAGTAATCCTTGGTAAACACCTTGGGTATTTAAAATAATTGGTTAAGCTAAGATTGTTGAGTTTGAGATACAACTAACAATAAGTATGTGTTAAAGACTCTTGCCTTCTATAGGTTTCAATAGGTTATCATGGATAATACTAATCTGAATAAGGACATCCTTTTAGGATTGATAAGGAAGAAAACTTAGAAACTATTTTAGATAATGAACCATTTCATTGTATAATATAGAATTTTGTAGCTTTATGAGATGGAATTTTGATCAATAAGGCATTTAAAGTGCTGAATATGATGAGTAGGTTGTGAAAATATGTAATTGACAGTAAGAAAGATATATAATTATTATTGGCTTCGCTACTGTATCTTTTATTTTCATGATAAAAGATGGTATCCATGTACGGTGGTTTCAAGTAATAACAAGCAAGTAATTAGGACAATTGAAGCTTTAAGTTCATGGGACTTTGCCACCGAGAATACAAGTCTGAGTACACAAAATTTAGATGAAATGATGCTAGTTATAGAAGTTTAGGTTCATTTTAGGTTAAATTTTAAATTCAAATTATTTTATTACATATGTACATACCAATCCTGGATCTTAGCAGAATGAGGCAAAAGCCTTGTTAATACAAGTAACTTCAACTACATCTCACCCAAGACTCATCATCGAACTATAATTAGTATCTATAAAGTGGGGCAACTTATTATCCATTGACACATTTGGAGGTGTCAAGGGTATAATGTAATATTAAGCCAAATGACTGGATATTCCTTGTAAACAATATACACTTTCAAATTTTGTATTCTAGTGGCCCTTGGCCTCATCACTTGTAATCCCGATAAATGAGATGGGAAATGTAATATCTTCTTTTTTACCTCTCTAAGTCCCAGACTATACCGAGGGTTTTTCTTGACCCCGTTCTTTTCCCTCGGTGTCCGCTTTGAATATCATTTTTTAATAATTAATAAAAATAACAAAGGCTTCAACTGATTGCCTATAAAAAAAATTTTAAAAAAAAGTTACATAGAAGTTGAAGACTCTGAAGAAATGTATTGTACATTTGTAGAAATAAATCAAACCTAAGTAGAGACTTACTCCTTTCTAATTACGTACTAACAACCAATTGTTTGTTAATGAAATAAAAAAATGTTCATTATACTTTCATGCGTAGTCCAAAATTTAAAACTCAGCAAAGGCTACATAAACACTAGGATCAAAACTCAGCAAAAATTTAGCAACTTAAAAAGTACTAAAAATTAAAATCTCTTAAAGAGATTTTTTTTGTAAAATTCGATTACAAAATATAATAAATTAAAATTTGACAAGAGAAAATGCATGGTTTTATAACAAAAAGAACATGTGAAAAATACATTTTAATCAATATTTTGGCAGTAACTTGGAGATTACTCGCAGAGTTTGCAAACAATGTGTTCATGCACAAGATGACGAGCCCTTGTTGATTATAGAGGATGAGAGACAAGCTATAGAAAGTGTAAATGAAAGAAAAGAAAAGGATATTGGATCAAATGATATCAATGTAAACGCTAGTCGAGCATGATTAAAAAAAATCACTACCGTCTATTAAGAAAGTTGAGTTATATTTGAAGCCTTCTAGACCAACTGAGGAGCCACATCTATGTGCGAAGATTATACTCTCTAACCAATTTTGTCCTTTATTTGTATTCATATCTAATAAAACACACTTTCTCAATATTTTGTAGCTACCTCATAGTGGTGATTAGCATGAAACGGGTTTATCTTTGGGTAGATGGCTCTTTAATGATCAGTGGTGAGGTTGCACATATTACCTTTACCTCCAGCCGATGGTCCTTTTAGAGCAACCCTTTGCAGAGGGGGTAGGTACGCAAGCCAACCACTTCGTTTTTTTTTTGTTTTTTTTATTAAATTTAAGTTTATTTGTCTTTTGTTGAATTAGAAAGTTTTTGGTCTGCTGGTCCACGTAAACTATGAAAGGAATTATGTCTTCAACTGTGCGATGGTCTGTTATTTTATGAAAACATAACTGGAACATGATAAAACCAATAAACATAATGTTTGGCAAGTAGTGACAAGGTTTAAAATTCCAAGTTATACAGTACAAATATAATATTCTTAGATAAGACATGTCGATGAACAAGATATAGTTCTTTTTTCTATTATGGACAAAAGAAGTTATTCACTTATTAATTGCAAAACAAATCTATATAGGACAAAACCCAACCTGCACCGTTTCTTTTACAAAAAAAAATTGATTCACTGTCAACATTGTGACTCTTTCTAGTGAGTCAAAAAATTAACATATAATATACCATACAGAAAGGCCTCGCACTCTGCTGCATACTGGGAAACCACCAGTTCTGAGGAGACCATCTCAATCCTACAAATTCCATATTTCTTAAAAGTCATCCATCTGGATGGAAGTTGCCATCCTGCTGAAATCCTGGTCTTTCCACAATGGTATGACTTGCAGTATTCATTTGTTCTAGTGAAAGGAAATAATTATGTCAGCTCATGGTTTTTCATTATGGCACATGATTTCCTCGGACAATTGCAGTCTCTCAAATTGATCAAATGTCCAATACTGAAGATTCATCTCTTGTATAAGAAGCATGACTAGCCAATCTTTACCATTTTGTTAACTACAGATCCATATCTAACAAAACAACATGGACTAACCAATTTTTCCCATTTGGTCAATGAGAGTGCCAATTTGGTCCCCACTCAGAGCCCTTGAAATATTTCCCGGCTCATGCAAATTAAACACCACAACTGCATACAAAAAACAGCAACAATAAGCCAAACAGCTTTCTGTCAGTAAGAGCAAAAGTGCCAAAAACATGCACAAAGAGAAAAGTCATTTAATTCACCTGGAATGCAATTTTCTTCACACAGTGTTATAGCTGTTATGTCCATTGCAGTTGAAAGACCTTTGGCAGCGAAGTCCCTATATGATATGTGGTCAATTACAGCATTATTGCTCTTTCTGGGATCACAATCATAGACACCATCTACATTTGTTCCTTTCAGAACCACCTCAGCATTAACTGCAAAAGCAAAAGGCTCTAAATAAATTCCTTGGCTTCCTACTTAAAGACGACTCCAAGCACTCCGATGTTTTTTGCAGTTAAAAAGGGAGAAAGTTATACTCTCAGAAGCTCGGAGAGCAGCTGCTGTATCAGTACTAAAGAAAGGATTTCCAGTCCCTCCACCAAATATGACCACTCTGCCTTTTTCAAGATGACGGATTGCCCGACGTCTAATGTATGGTTCTGCAACCTCTGCCATTTTGAAAGCAGTCTGGACACGAGTTTGAACACCTAAATTCTCCATGGACGCTTGTAGAATTATGGAATTCATGACTGTTGCCATCATTCTGAGGGATATACATCAACTTGTTAGACTTGGCATATATTTTAGAACTGAATGGACCACTTACATTTGCTATCATAGATGCAGATCAAAAAGTACAAAAGCATAACATGTTAAGCACAATACTTTTACCATGCCCATACTGAAAGAAATATTATTGCACAGATATTTTCATCTCTACAAGACAACTGACAATTTAGCCAAATAAAAAAGACAGGCAAGCAAACACAATAAGGCATCAACACAACTACTAAACAAACAAATCAAAGTCATTTATGATCCATGGTTTCAACTTTCAATCAATTCCAAACCATTTATGAACTGAAGCATCACAAAACCTTTAATGGTAGAAGTAGAACAATGCAATTTAATTTCAAAGAGAATCCGTGACTCAGAGACGAAGTATCCCTTGCTTTCACAGAATGAGAGCCATGCCGAAGAACCTAAAGGCTACAGTGCAAACAAAATGAAAAACACAAAAAAGATTACTCTTTAAGGATTATATTCGGCATATTGCATGCACATGGTGTGAAATCTATTTCTGTTGAGTTGTACTCTTATTAATTAAGATTCTAATGTATCCCACTGTTAGGTGCCACATGAACCTGTAGAAACTGCCTATTCTATTGAAATGTAATTCCAACCCCCAAACACTAATGTCCCTTTCCGCAGACTAGTCTGGAGCAACTAATTAGCCTATTTAATTCCCGTACACTAAAATCAGGGAAAAAGGGAATTATTTAATTTAATTAATTTATATTATCTGAATGGATGATATTATTAAATTAATTCAATAAGCTTTATAAAGTGACTTAAGTGGAATATTAAAAAAATAATACTAATAGTCATTTTTCTTCCAGGGTTTGATTAAAATTAGAGTGGGAAATTGAAAAGTTCTTCTCGTGGCTTCCAGTAATTGTTATAAAATTAAAAATGACATTTTGAGGGTAATTTTCTTATGCAGAGATTATTTTTCTTCCTGTTTGACTTTGGAAGGTTTCTTTGGAGCTGGAAACCCTAGGGCGGAAACCACAAGGGTGACTGGATTTGGTAGTGAGACTAATCTGCCCTAGCCAGTTGTTGGAGAGATTCATCAAATTTCTCATAGTGATTTAAAGCAATTGAAATTTGTAAAATTTGTAATCTACATGGAATTATATTATTGAATATGTTGGGTGACCAGTGATTGCTATTGGAGGTTATACTATTGGTACGACTAAATCACATTGGGCATTGCATTTGCAGCCATTTGGAGGTTGTGAGTTTGAGTAGTGCTGGTTGATGAGAATTATAACCTAGGAGTGGATTTTAGCATATGCATAGGGGTCATGGCTGGAGTTAGTGGCAAGAACAAGGGTCAAGTTGTATTTTGAAGCAGTTAATATTTAAATTTGGCCACCTATCTACTGATTGCTAGGTGTAGCAATCTTCTATACATGGGCATTATCTCAGTTCTGGGTAAATTCATAGCTGCAGCACTTGGGTGACTACTTGTGTAGTAGTAACCTTGCTGGAGGATGTGATGCTGTTTAGAGCTGGATGTGGAGGAATTTCTAAGCACATTATTTGAATTTCACTTCAGTCTTAAATCTGCAGTGTACTCTGTGAAGACATTGGTTATCATTTCCAGCCGATTCACTCTCAAAAACAATATCTCTGCACTTTATTTTATTGCTGCAATGTAATCTCAACTCTTGCATGTTCCAGTTTCTGGCAAATAAAAGGATATATTGATCCATAAATGTGAGTTTCAGCCTTATTCGTATTTTTCTTTCAAGAGGATTATTTCAGTATTGCTGCTTAAATATCAAGTCTGATTTCCTTTACAGTTTGCACTATATATTCTTCATTGAGTTGCTAAATAAGCCCAGATGTATTAAGCTATGTGTTCATTTCTAAGTTGAAGAAAACAGAATGTTTTCATAAACTAAAAATCAGCACCTCACAAACTATTTCAAATCCATACAATCTGGTTGGTCATTGGTTCAACAATAAAACAGTAGAAATTTGGGCAGAAAAATCCAGTAGGGATTTAATAGTGGTATCAAAGTAGTGTATCCTGCCAGCCCGAAGGGTTCATTGCAAATGCATAGTTGACATGACTTGAGTATGAGTACTGCAGCTTATAGCCTCGGAAGAAATAGATCTAACCCTAACATGGAAGAACAACCAGAAATTGATCCATTTGCAAAAGGTGACAGGGTTGACATAAATATGGATGTGATTTCCTTTTCAATCTGCACTATATGTTCTACATTGAGTGGCTAAATAAGTGGCCCAATCACACTAGTTCAGTCAGGGGATTTAAGACATGGAATCAACTGCAAAAAGTAAATTTCAGTCAAAAGGATTCTCATGCAAGAAAAATAAAGATATGAAGCCTTTTCAAAAGGAGTGGCCCAGGAAGGACGAATTGAATGATGAGGTTCTTAATGAATTGTGCAGAAAGAAACATTATTTCAGCACCAAAGGAGCCTTGGTAAAGAGAGAATGGAAGAAGAGAAAGCGGAGCAAACTCAGGGCAGTGTGCATAGTGATTCCAATGATGAGCACTTGAGAGATGATGAGCATTCACCTATGGAAGCAAGAGGTGGAACTGTTGTTAACTTATCAGATACACCCAAGTGGAGTCTTGCAGAGGCAAAGGGTGTTAGTCTTAGTAGACAGTGGGGCAACCTATAATTTCATAGACTCGGCACTTGAAGCGAAGAGGGGAATATAAACTGAAGATTTTGAAGGATTTAATGTTATGGTAGTAGATGGTTTAATATGGCATGTACATGGTTACCTCGGATGAGTATTACGCTAGGAAATTACATTGTTATCAATAACTTCTATGTGGACTTAGGGGATACTATATGTCATATTGGGTATACAGTGGCTATATTCCCTAGGAAAGTACTCTCAAAACTTTTAGACTATGGAACTTAAGTTCAGAGTGGATGGGAAGAAGGTTGTGTTGAGAGACATGCCCAATGGTTCTCCCAGGATCGTGTCAGTGAAGAGAATAAAAAGTACTTTTAGACATGGTGTTGTGGCATGGGAAACAAAATGTTTGATTTCACCTAAGGTTCCTACAGGTGATAACGATTAGTATCATGTGTACATTTAGACGGTGTTGGACAAACACACCTTGGTATTCAGTGAAATTCCTCCAAGGAGACCTCCAAATAGAGGGTTTGAGCATACTATTGCGTTGCAAGAAGGTTCAAAGCTTGTCATCACTACTCCTTACAAGCACCCCAAGAAATTGAAGGAAGAAATAGAGAAAGCCATTGAGGAGTTATTGGACATGGGGCAGTTAGACTCGATTCCCTTTGCTTCTTTGGTTGTCCTAATGAAGGACGGGACAATGAGGATGTGTATATATTATAGACTGCCATGCCTTACCTTGAACAAAAAGACAATTAAAAAACGATAACCTATTCCTAGGATCGATGAATAATTAGACGGGTTTCACGATGCAGTGTACTTCTCAAAGATTGATCTTAGATTGGAGTATCATTGAATCAAAATGAGGGAGCCAGATATTTACCAGACAGCATTTTGGTGTCACTATGGACACTATGAATTTCTAGTCATGCCATATGGGTTGACCAATAATTCAGTCACCTTTCAGTCCTGTATGAATCAAATCTTTAACAAACAGTTGCAGAAGTTTCTTTTGGTGTTCTATGATGGCATACTTATATACAACACGACGCGGGAGGAACATTTAAAACATTTGAATGAGGTATTGGCCATTATGGAGGCACAATTGTTATGAGCTAAGGTTTCCAAGTGTGAGTTCAGAATGACATAAATTCTCTACTTGGGTCATGTGATCAACGGTCAAGGTGTTCAGGTATAAC
This sequence comes from Thuja plicata, assembly GCA_018584345.1. NCBI lineage: Eukaryota > Viridiplantae > Streptophyta > Pinopsida > Cupressales > Cupressaceae > Thuja > Thuja plicata. Next base: position 1,084,703 of record MU227975.1, on the reverse strand, counting down.
AAGGGAAGATACAGCCAATTCTAGATTGGCCACCACGAAGGACACTCACAGAGTTGCATACTTTCTTCAAGCTGTGCAGCTATTATTCACAATTAGGGACACCTCTAACAGATTTCCCCAAGAAAGAGGCTTTTAGGTGGACGATTGAGGCTCAATAGGTGTTTGACGAATATGGTGATCACTTGTCCCACGTTGGCTCTATCAAATTTCAATCAGCCTTTTGTGTTGGAATGTGATGCTCTGAGTGAAAGGATTGGAGCAATCTTAATGCAAAACGAGCACCCCATCGCATATTAGAGTAGGAAGCTCTAAGCCACAAAGAGGCTCTATTCCATTTACATCAAGGAAATGCTCAACATCATACATGTGTTGGCAAAGTTTAGATAGTAATTGGTAGGTGGGAAATTCATGGTCATAATCACCAAGGATCTGCCCTAGGTATCTTAGGTTCCTTGAGGATCCTTCACAACCTCGAGTTAAAAAAAAAACGCATATAAGCTGAGCACAAGTACTCACACACTATAAGTGGCATCAAGTCATCCCAAAATTACTCGTGGCCACTTTTTATTGTTGAATCACCAAGATACCTACCAAAAAACTAGCCAAATCTCATGCAAAAATCTCTAAAAACTCGCTAGAAAGGGCAATCTGCAAAAAAATTAGGGTTGTAAATGTTTTTCAAGCAGTTTTTGGACACGATAAGAGGGATATTTGGGACACATGACCTAGGGCATGGCACAGCAGCACAATGGTAAGGTCACAAGTTTCCTTCTACAAACTATACCATTTTCAATTTGATTTGGTCTTATTCGTTCTATCAAATAAATTTTTTGAAATCTGAAATATTCACTTTATCTGTATATTATTTATTTATAATATATAATAATATGTAATATACATTTAAAATAATACAATATAATTATATAATATAAATTTAGAATATTCAATATAAATTTATTATGTTAATATTGGGGTTCACCACTTAGTGTGTTGGTTAAGTGGTGGTGGTGGTGTTGTCCCCACCCAAGTTCAAACCCTTGTTGGGCTATTGCAATAGCAAGCTTTTGCCTTCGCTGATCCGATGTGCTTGCGGGTTTGGGCCTCAGCTTCGTAAAAAGGGGATGAGGTCCCCCATTTGTGGCCTCACTGGTTCATAGCTCTAGGTGAAAAGTGTTGCTCGTGGAGCCAAAGGGCGTGTCATGCCAGTGTCACCGGTCACGTTAAAAAGTTTTAAGCAATTATCTAAAAAAAATTAAAAATTATGTTAAGACTATTTGTAAATTCTTAATTTTTAAAAATGTAGATGTAGTTTGACATCTATGTACTATGTATATTGTAAATGAAAAGTTCTCTATAAATATCAAAGTAACGAGAATCGCGCATGAATCGCGATTCGATTCACCCTCCCCGATTTTTTGGGAGCCCATGCCACCTAAATCGCCGATTCAGGCGATTCATCCAAAAATTGCCTGAATCACCATGTGTGAACTGGCATGAATCGGCAGTCAAGTCAAAAAAATTTAAAAAACACTTGGTTTTTTAAATCTTTTTTTTGTCTTTGACCCCGCAAGAGGCGCTACCCCTTGACCCCGTCTTTGGGGCTTTGCCCCCAAACCCCCATTTAATAATTTGGGGGTGGAAACTACGCCGATAGAAGCGGGGAAAAATTAACCTTTGAGTCTTATTAGGCTCCATATAGAAGATGATGATGATGAAGAAGAAGAATATCAATAAATTATTAATTCATTAGTTGAACTTAAAACAATGATACTTGAACTGATGTAATGATTTAATTTTAATGTT
>MU227975.1:1066027-1082850 GCA_018584345.1 Thuja plicata | reverse complement strand
GGCATTTACTGTGTTATCATTTGCATTGAAGTTTAGGTTTAGAAAGTTTAAAGTTTAATATTCTATATTGCAACTTATTCACCCCCCCCTCCCCCCCTCAGTTGTGCTTGTGGACTGTTATTCCTAACACAACATACTTTGATTCAGTAGTAGACTAAGCTATACAGTCCTGCTTTCTACTTAACCAAGAAACCAATCTTTTCCCAAGAAAGAATGCACCATCACTTGTACTCTTTCTGTCATCAACATTTCATGCCCAATCATCATCAATATAAGCATGCAAAACAAAATTATCATATATTTTATACCACACGTCATAATCCAGTGTTCCTTTCATATATCTAAATATTATTTTTACAGCAGCAAGATGTGTCTCTTTAGGATCTTCTTGATATCTTGCCACAATTCCAATTGCATTAGCAATATCTGGTCTAGTGTGAGTCAATTATTGTAGGCCTCCAATCATATATATGTACTTTGTCTGAAAAACACTCTGAGATTCATTAATAGTAGTAAGCTTGTGACCAGTAACTATAGGTGTTCCAATAGGTTTACAATCTTTCATTCCAAACTTTTTCAACATTTCATTAAGATACTTGGTCTGAGAAATTAAAAAAATCATTCTTGTTCTGATTGATTTGCAGCCCAAGGAAAAATTTCATCTCACTAATCATCGACGTCTCAAATTCATTTTCTATTTCCTTATAGAACTTTTTACTCATTACATCATTCCCTCCAAAAATGATATCAACAAAAACTTCAACTATTAAAATTTCATCTTCACTAGTTCTTAAGTACAAATTACTGTCTGCATTACCTTTTTTGAAACCAAGACGAAGTAGATATCTGTCCAATCTAGCATGCCATGTTCTAGGTGCTTGTTTCGGTCCATACAAAGCCTTCTTCGGCTTGCAAACCATGTCCTCGGCATCTGTCAATGGAGATCCATCAAGTTGTTCAATATATACTTCCTCCTCTAGATCTCCATTCAGAAACGTAGATTTCACATCCATCTGATATACTTTGAAGTCTTTGTGTGCAGCATAAGCAAGAAATAATCTTATAGACTCAAGCCTAGCAACAGGAGCAAATGTTTCTTCAAAGTCTATGCCTTCTTGTTGCGAGTAGTCTTTACAAACTAGTCTTGCCTTATTTCTTACAACCATTCCTTCTTCATTCATCTTGTTTCTGAATACCCATTTAGTCCCTATAACATTTTTATCTTTAGGTCTAAGAACCAATTCCCAAGTGTTATTTTTCTTTATCTGTTCAAATTCTTCATGCATAGCCTTAGTCCAAGATTCATCTCTACATGCCTCATCAGTAGTTTTTTGTTCAACTTGAGAAATCAAACAAATTTCATCTCTTAATCTCGATCTTGTCATCATGCCTTTATTTGCATTGTCAATAATTTGATTTTCAAGATGGTTCTTCTTAACATACCTCGAGGTCTTAAGAATTTCAGTAGAATCCTTTGAGTCATCTTGACATACCTCGATCTCATGATCAATCTCAAAAGGTTATTCTTGATTTGCAGTAACCTCCTTGATCTCTGTAGTCTAGTTAGAGTCATATATTCTTTCTTGAATCTGAAACTTTTCATCAATCCTCACATTAGCACTTTCAATCATCTTCCTCTATCTCATATTAAAACATTTATAAGCTTTGTTCTTAGTGGAATAACCAAGAAAAATTTCTTCATCACTTCTAGCATCAAACTTACATATCTCATCATCTCTTTTGATATAGCATTTACTACCAAATATTCTAAAATATTCACACTAGGAGTATGATTAACCATAATACATTTGGAACCAATAATCAAATATTTTAGAATTAGTTGGTTGTGCACTAATTATATTATAATATATACGAAATCTTCATTTTACTTTTATGATTATGTTCACTCATCTTTTCATTGTAATCATATTATTTCAGTTTTATTCTTGAAACAAAAAATAATATAAACTAGAAATTAAAAGATCAAACATAAATAAATAAAATCAATCTTTTTAAAATAAGTTAAACTATCCATAAAAATAGTAAAATAAAAGAAAGTTATGAAATATATTTTTTTACAGGTTAAAAGCCCACAAATATCATTCATTCTCATACTAATAAGCATGCATGTTTAAGAAAACTGTAATTTTTCAATACATGTACTTTTTAAGTTCCATTGGTTTATTCTGGTGATTTCTCGAATTAGCATGGCTTCATTTGTTATAAAAAAATGGAAGTTATTCACGATCAAAAATCTCTGCAGTTGAAAACTTATAAGAACGATAGCTCAAGGATATTCTCAAAAAAGTTATTTTGTTGGCAATACAAATTAGTTATGCGATACTATTTAGAGCACATGCAGTTGCGTAAAAGATAGCATCAAAGCTAAAGAGACAATAAAATATTTCTTAAATATATTGAATAATAAGATTAAATAAAAACATTCAAGCCAGATTAGTTTGACCTTAATCAGTTTAAAAACGATGGAACATTCTTTATGGCTTGCCACATATTCCCTGAATTAAATAACAAGCTTTCAAGGAGTCTTGCAATTTTAAATTAAACAGTATAAATAATTTAAAATACAAGCTTGCTTGCCTAAAAAGTAAGCCTTGTAGATTTTAATAATCTTACAAAATGAAACAGATAATGTAAGGATTTTATCATGGATAAAAGAGGTTGTATAGTACTCCATATTTCATTATCAATGGTTGCCTTTGCAAGGGATTACTCAGACCATGTAAGTCATGCCAACTTGCAAAAGATTGGTGTGAGGCACACTTAGATTTGCAGTGCTTGCCCTGCAGTTCCTCCTCATGAATGCATAAAAATAGTTTATAGCCAGTTTCTTTATAAACCATGAGTTCTTTCTAGCCCTGACATCTCCATGGCCAACGAGATATACAACTCCTGATTCTTTAGCCTCTCTCAGAGATGAAAGGTCATATTCCAAACCGGGATCATCACTTGTCGACATGACACTTGTGGGTAGTACAGATGAAGTACTAGGCCCTTGTGGAATGCTGCCTTCTTTGAGCGTCTGATCTGCCATTAATGGGGTCCTGAGTGTATCAGTGGAACCATTTGATCCATTTGATCCTTGAGTATTCACTGATTCATCGTCAGAATCTATATTGAAATTGTCATTCTCAAGGGCAAGTTCTAGAGCCTCCTTATGTAGAAACTTCTCAAGACTCTCAATAAGCAATTCTTCAAAGCTCTGATAATGTTCCTTGCGAATATCTTTGTACCCATATCTAGCAATACACCGGAACATATGATAGTCCTTTGGACAAAGTCTCCTGAACAGAAAGCGCTCACCTTGTGGGACAACAGGAACTGGCACATACTTTATACAGACAAATATTATTGTAGAATGTATTGCTGGAAGGCTTGTTAAAAACTGCCCAAAAACTGCAGGTACTCCTCGAACAAGTTCACTGTAGACCAACCCAATTCCTGGGACTCGGAGGGTCCCAAGACTGGATCCTAGTTCTAAAATCAAGTCCATTGATATTTTTTCCCTCACTTCGGATTGATATTTGAGGACACTTCCATAGTTCCATGTAAACATGACAATAAGGAACACGGAAGCAAAAGCCAATGGAAGCCAACCACCTTCACTAACTTTCATTAAAACTGCAGAAAAATAAATCAGTTCAATCGATCCAAAGAGAAGCGGAAAGCCAATTGCCAAGAATATGTTTATCTGCCATATGAGAACCATAACAAGTGTCACAAGTGTTGTCGTCACCATCATCACCCCCACCTCAGCAATACCTGCAATCAAAAGAGAATAATCATAAGAAGAGCCACATCAGGTGCTCTTCACAATACCCAATTCATGTTGACAGCCAAACAAAAAATTCTTTGTAGTCGTAAATAAACAATTTGGAAGCGCTCTGCTGACAAATGGCCAAACCCTTGTTTTTTTCTTACCAAATCAACCTGAAATGCCAAATTTTGCATCCGAAAATAGCGAATATCTGTGCTACTCACCATATGCATTTGATATCTCAGTGGTGCTTCTAAAAGTAGCACATACTAAGATGCACATTATCATTAGGAACCAGTTGATGACAGGAATGTAGATCTGACCCATAAACCGTTTTGATGTGTGAATTATTTTTAGTCTGGGAAAGCAGCTTAGGGCCATCGACTGTTTAATACATGAAAATGTTGCTGAGATCATTGCTTGACTCGCAATCATGGCAGCAGCAGTAGCTATCACAAAGACTGGCCAGAATAGACCATCTGGGTAATCATGTAATCAAGCAATACATATCAATAAAAATGAGATTTAGCAACATGATTTTAAAAGCAGGCAATCAATTAGATAAAAGTAGCTCAATATCTACTATCAACAGGGAATTTTTCACATTATTTTTATAAATATTATACGCAGAAACTTTCCAAAGCTTCTTTCCCTGACACAAAGAGACATGGACTCAGCAAATGTTGTAATTGGCAAACCCTTACCTGGAATTGAAGCATAAAACGCTCTGTCTACCTTAGTTGGATTTTTCATGAGGTATGCTGCCTGACCCATGTAAGCCAACATTATGCATGGGAACACTACAAACGTGAAGGCTATCTGCAGATGGCAACTCTACATCAATCATCGTAGTGGAGGGATGAAACAATGACATAATAATAATTGTTGTGCAACTTTAGTTCAGGTCCTATTCAAATTCAAACAAAGTAAGAGTATGCCTATTCCAGATTCCAGAGGCTACTAGCATTCAACGTATACAGATCTGTCTGAGCTTACCTGGATGGATCTTACTGAGAAGTGACCCAAATCAGCAAACATTGCTTCAGCTCCTGCAAATCAGCAAACATGTACTTTAGTTTCCAATACGGCTGTTTGTGAATGTGCATAGTTCTTATATTATTAGGAAATAGCTTGTCATGCATTATTTATGTTTATCAGCTCCAAAAGATCCCAAGGAGAGAACTCCAGAAATATTTATCACTTCAATAATCCAGAGAACTAAGAGACCCAGTTGATTAAGATCAGTTCTGTGAAAAGAGTAAAAGCAACAAATTTTAAATCACCTCAAAATCCATACAGAGACTTTAAATTGAGTCTGATACTACACCAATTGAGCATGTGTTGTATTTATTTTATATGCATAGACTTGCTAGTGTCCAACTTATATTAGTCATTAATTGACATGACTTGGCCTGCATGGTGGTATGGCAGCTGTGACAATCCTGATTCGTCCCCTTCTCTCTATTATTTCTTTTCTTTTTCTAATTAAGGGAGTTTTAAGTTACAGTCTCTTCTTTTTTAATGAGGGTGTTGAACTTACAATTTATCTTAAAAAAAAATACCCCGCTTTTCTATTAGTAAAGTGAATAGTGGAAGTCCATTGCTCGGAAGTTAATAAGTTTTAAAATTAATCTCAAAGGTGAGGTTTGAAAGATACGTAGTTGAAATAAGCAATCTATGTAGATTCAAACTTTTGGATAAAAACTGTGTTTATTTTCATTCAATGTTTTGAGATTCATCATCAGCAAGAGGAATATGTCTTAGAGGAATATGTCTTAGTGTAATATGGTAAATTGAAAGTTTAAAAAAATTCAAAATAATAAAATTAAGTTTTAAGTACAAACTTCACAAAAATTATGTTGAAAAGTAGGAGATATTAAGTCAAATTGTGATACTGCTATCAAGATTCAACTATGTAGTTTTTGAGTCAAACTCATTGACCCATGTTTCATAAGTAGTGGTTCACAAGAACTCATCTCTCATGAGAATGAATGGAACTCATTGCATCTAGGTGATGCTCACTGACGTGAAGCACTGGGACTTCCCGGGAGGTCACCCATCCCAGTACTACTCCAGCTCAAGCGCACTTAACCATGGAGTTTCCTCCAAGGTTAAGCCCACTTTGCTTGCAACCCCATTTGCAAAATCTTCAGCAAGGGTTGTGCCTTATGAACCATTCATCAGAAAGCCCTTTAAGCTCATCAATTGATAAGTAGAAGATATTTTCCACAGCAAATCAAATCGTGATATTGCTATCAGGATTCAACTGTGAAGTTTTTGAGTCAAACTCATTGACCTATGTTTCATCAGTCGTGGTTCACAAGAACCCATCTCTCATGAAAATAAATAGGTGATGCTCACAGAGGTGAAGCACCAGGAGGTCACCCATCCCAGTACTACTCCAGCTCAAGCGTGCTTAACCACAAATTTTCCTTTAAGCCCACTTCGCTTGCAAACTTTCTAATGAATGATTCATAAGGCACAACACTTGCTGAAGGTTTTACAAATAGAGTTACAAGTGAAGTAGGCTTAAAATGACTTTTATATTTGAAACAAGTTTTAGTTGCACCCCACTTCTTCATTAGGTGTCCTTTTTTTAGCATGTCCGCTAACCTCATATTTCTCGCCACCAATTTCTAATGTTTTTTCATTATATTTTCTTGAGCGCATATTTACCTTGGTAAAGGACATTTTAAACATTTCATGCCCGCTTATATTTACGCTACCAGCGCATATAGCCTATGGTGAAGGATATTTTTATTCTTTAATAAGGCCCCGTTTGTTTGCAGGAATTGGAATTGAGTGAAAACCTTATTATCACAAAACCAGGTTTTGAAATCCTGGTTTTGCATCTTGGGGAATTGGAATTTGACTCAAAACCTTATTATATCAAAACYAGGGTATGATTTCTAATTCCATCTATTAGTAGGAAGATGATGCCACTCATTTTGGTGTCTAAACCTGGTTTTACTTGACAAATCCAGAATTGCAATTTAGAGAAACAAACAGTGGATTTGCAAAAACGAGAAGTGTCACTCCCAAAACCGGGAAGTGTCACTTCCAATTCCTGCAAACAAACGGGGCTGAGTCAAATTCCAATTCCCCAAACAAACGGGGCCTTACAACTTTTGTGAATCCATATGATTGACAACATTTTCAGTTTTGCAACTCTCGCAACATTTCACTTTTCAGCTCTGCACATTTCTTGCTAAAACAACTTTGCTTGCCTTGACACTTTTCCATTTTACAATGACAACATTTCCATTTTATGTTTTGATAGCAATTTCCACCTTCTGCAGCATTGCAGTTTTTGCAAACTTGACAACCTTTGTAACATTTCTCATTTTACAACCTTAATATATATTTCTTGCTGATTTGAAACAAAACAGCTTTTCTACTTTATGGCTTTGTACTTTTGCAACACTTCTTTTAGAAGAAATGCATTAATATTTTTTGCCTTTATGGCTGCTGTTTTTCTGATATATGCACTGGATCGAGCACATTTAAACAACTTCCGACAGTTCATACGGTTTAGATCAAACTATTAACATTTAAAAACAATTGTTGTGGAGGCACACAAGCCCTCCCATGCCACTTATAAAACCCTTATAAAAATTGTTATTGGCTGAGCTGGATGGAGAAATAGTGCTTAAGTTCTAAGTTTTTTCAAACTAAATTCCAAGTTATTTAAATTTCATTTATTCTTTTGGCTTGCCAAGTTAATCTAGATTCCAAATAATGCTAAAATCATATGAACAATTTTGATTTATCTTTCACATTTATGATTTAGGGATTGAATTGCATTGTCTATAACTATTATCAATGTGAACTATCTGATTTAGTTTTCTATAACTTTGATATGCAGTGTCTAAAACTATTATAAAGTTGGTTGTCTATAACTTGGGGTCTCAAATTCAATGCATGAATCCTAACTTGATATAGTCAAAAGGGAAATTTTGATATCAATAGCCCAAATAAGACAGCCACAATTGGTACTATACTTGTTTTAATCTATAATCTTACTGTTGTGCATAATGTTGGACATTTTGCAATTTATGATTTTATAGCCTTGGGGCCTTTGCCGTAATGAAAACAATGAACTACATTTTATTGCTTCTATACTCAAATCATTGGATGTTGAATATCAAATTTGATACATAATATGTATGTCTAAACTTATCAAACTTTTGAGTTTCCAAATATATATGCTGCCATCCATAAAAGTGTCCCACTGAAGCGCCACCCCTGAAATGTGTCCCACCATCTTCATACCAGAAATTATGTGGAGTATAGATTATCAATGATGAGGTAGGCATGACTTAGAGGCAAATTTCTAAATTTAACTGATCTAAATATGGTCAGCATCAAATTTAGGGAGAACGCCAATCCCTTATTTAGTAAATTGTATTGTCATTCGTCATCAAGCTGTACAATTTGGGGACAGAAATTCAAATCCATAACACATGCTGTCCTTGCCCCAAAATATCCAAAATATCCAGCACATATATCTTGGCATCCCTGCTGATTAGCAAGTACTTGTGTGTTACAAATTCAAAGATGCATTATTTTTTGCTCGATAAAATGTTTAGATCCATTTTTATAGTTTTCAACTGATAGCTCCTTGTTTTTTATTACAACTGATAGCTCTTTGTTTCTGGCTGCATCAAATCTCCGAAGTGTCACATGTTTTCTAAAATCATGTATTTTTCATGTTCTATAAAAGGTCACGGAAGGGATACATATTTTTTAATGAATTTTGGATGAATATTCTAGTTTGTATAAATTTTAAAAATGGGATGCCTAAATTCAGTGATGAGCTTTTCAGCGCAGTGCCAAAAATTTTACACAATGCAGCTTTTATGAACTGTTTTTTAATTAAATTAATAAATTCTGAAAACAACCATGGATGGGATTGCATAAAATTTCATAACTTTTCAATATATACTGATTTATCTATTTTTCCAGATAATTTTCAGCTTAATTTTTGCAAAAAACTGTGCGGCCAAATAGTGGACACAGATTAATACTCTCACTCAGCTTGGATGAGTGCGTAAGATGCACCAAGCTGGAAATTCCAACTGAAATTTCCCATTTGCAAAATTCCTTATGACTCGCAGTCCCAGCTACATGCAAGCTGTCAACCTTCCTTTTATCAACAGAGGCAACTACTACCGGCTATCCACTTTCATTTTACTTCTTGCAGCTTAGTTTTGTCACTCATCTGTTCATTTGATCTAGTTGTTAGCATACACCACTCATGTGATTGCATAAAAAGGGATACGCATAATAACTGCTTTGACCATATACCCTTCTTTACCCAAACATAAAGATGGCCAGTCTCCCAGATGTTTGCTTCCCCACTACCCCTCATACACAAGCAATAAGAACATGCCATCCATCAAATGTATAGTCACTATATAATTTCAATTGTCACATATTTTGGGTGCAAAAAGCCAACAATAAACCTTTGGAAAAACCTTTGGAATGTCTCCCTCCACATGACCTCTGTTGGTAATTTAAACTCTGATTGCAATGGGAAATAAAGAAACTTGAAACAAATTTTGCGCAATCAAAAATAAAATTACCACAGAACCTAAAGCTTTTATATTTTTATTCATCTTTTTCACAAAATATATATAATAAGAGAACAAAATATAATTACAAAATTAATCATCCTTGCTTCAGAACAATGGAAAGTTTTTGCATAACCATAAAACTCCTGGAAGACAATTTTTTTTTCAAGAATCTAACCCATCAAGAATGACATTAAATATTTTGAATCCTAGTTATCAAAAAAGACATGCTCTATGTCATTTGATTCTACAATGATCGACTCTGGATGCTTGTTAAGATCTAAAAAATGGACCTTTAGTGACTATTTGGCAAGTATCTCAATTCTCAACTATGGATCTACAATACTTTCTCTATGCCTCTGATTTTTATTTAGCCATAACCACTGCATAGATGGGTCTGCTGTTGCTCGGCTACCAGAAATGCTCTAAGCTATTTGACTATACCATATTTATCAAACGCCCAGGTACAATGCTGATGCTGCTGAGCATCTTCAGCATTGGCAGACAGCCACTAATTAGCAAGTATGGATCATAGGATACTTGGTGGAGCAGAATCACCTCAAGTACATAGAGAAGTTTCAAAACAAAGTCAAGCAGTAATCACAGCTATGTCAATGACAAGTATGGCAATTACGCCTAGTATCTGATTCACCTTCCTCAAAGTATCAAGTCAAGTACAATTATGCCTTTTAAGTTTTAATAGATTAATGATTATTAATTACTAATTAGATGGATCAAGCTTGGGAAATTTTATCCATTGAAATACTTCATGAAGCATAACACAACATTATAGAGAGAATAATATAGCAGGCTGATGACTAAACAGCCAAAACACACGTTACGCTTTACTGTTTTGTTCCAAAAAACATCTGTATGTAGACTGCGAACATTTATACAGTATTTAGCAATGGCAAAAAAGGCAATTGCAGTGCAACATAAACCAATATAACCAAACAGAAAAACTATAAATAATATATTTGAACTTGTTATGAAGCATGGTAAAACTATTCTTAGAGGAGATATATTCTAGTAAAAAATCATAAGCTCAATTTTCATGGTCATGAATCATCTTCTGGTGGAAACATGTAAAAATGAGCAAGACCAGATATTATCTCCATGGAAGATTTGCTTAATAGCTTTATGAAGGAGCTTTGTACTCATACTTACTAGTTCAGCCTACACCTATCTCACTAGCAACAGTCTACATATGATTCTTTGTCCTACATCCTAAACAAGAAAGAGAAGATAAATAAAATATCCTGTCAAAAAAAAGGACTAGTTGCCAACTAAATATTATTTCTTAATTTTCTTGATAGCTATATCATAATTCATGGCAAAGCAATTTTTTATGAAAGTAAAATAATAAACCACAAAATGTCCTGTAAAGGTGGACAAGCTGCTGATAAAGTATTGTTTTTTAAATTTTCTTGACAACTTCATTAGGAAGCTCATTATACATGGCAAAGCCAAATTTGATGAAGTAGAATATAAACCATAAAATTTGACCAACATCCATTTAACAAATACAGGAAATCAATTATAATATATATAATTATTATCTGAGAAGTGCACTTTAACACAAAGAATGGAAGGCAATTTTACATCACCCTATCTGATCCGCAGAAGCCCTGTCCAAACCAGTAGATCCCACCCATGAAGATCCACAGAAGAAGTTTCGACCTCCAACAATTATCGCAACCTGACAAGGACCATAAGTTACAATTTTACAACTTTCAAGTCATCAAACCAATATCACACAAAAAATGCTTTAGCATTGAGTCTTCGTTGGCATTAAAGGAATAAGACACAGGATTGCAAATGCATATGCTTCTAGCCTTCTACACAACATGAATCTAACATGGTTACTCACAAAGATAGATTCCCTCTGCACAGATTGAAACAGTGAAATACCTCTACACCGAGGCGATTAACAGCCGCAATTTCTCTGGCTATTAACATTGTAACCTACAAGAAGGGGACATAAGATTCCAATCGCGATTTAGTTTCAATATATACCCAAAGCCATATACCAAGGTTATTTGGTGTGCAGTCACACAAAGGAAGCAGTCAGATTCCATTATAAGATATTTTTAGAATTCAAACATGAAAGATAGTACCTTTGGATCAACATTTTGGGCATTCCCGGCTAAAGCTGTTCCACTTATTTTAAGTAGCACTCTACGCCATCTTGGAACTGATAGAGTTTTAGTTTTCAAATTATTAGAAAGACCAACCGGAGAAGTTGTAACTGCAGCAAACCTGCATGGAGGAATCAACACATATTTAACATGCACAAATAACAGGGTTATCATCTATAATATGGTGCCAAATGATTACATTAAGGAAAATCAAATAATTTATGTTCAATTTTACATTAATAGGTCTGAATTTGATTGGGTAATTCCAAAACCTGATTGCTACTATAAGATAAATGTCTCAAATAAGTGGCTGACCAAATCAATCAACTGGACTCAAAAGAGAAACAATATAGTTCAACATTTCTAGCAACAACTAAATCATATCCAAAGAATAGTTTAATGGTCCTAGGATCAAATTTCCAGATGTAATTATACAAAGCAGTTGTGTTATCGAGATTATTGAGGGTCCACTAGAATATATCCCTAGCCCGTTAATACCTTGAACATCCTACAGATGCTGAGATGTTGACAAGACATCTTCCCCCAACTTCCTAAACACATGGACCCAAAAAGGGAGCTCCTCTTGATATGCTCTCAATAAGAATAGCTCCCCATGGAAGGGCAACCAAGAATATTTTGTCAGCCTTTGGACAATTGTGTTGTTGAAATTATCAAGGGTTTATTGGGATGTGTACCTAACCCCAAACCTAGTGCCTCAGACATCTCACAAGGACAGTGAAACATGGATAAAGCTGCTCCCCCACCATCCCAAGCATGTGGGCCCCAACAAGGAGTCATTTCCAAGATGTCCCCACAAGGTATCTCCCTTCTAGAGGGATGTCCAAGGATACCCTATTGTCCTTTAGACTGCCTTGGCCCCTTGACCATCCCTAAGACATCAAGGCATCCCCCAAGGGCCAAACCTAGTGCCTCAGACATCACAAGGACAGTGAAACGTGGATAAAGCTGCTCCCCCACCATCCCAAGCATGTGGACCCCAACAAGGAATCATTTCCAAGATGTCCCCACAAGGTATCTCCCTTCTGAAGGGATGTCCAAGGATGCCCTATTGTCCTTTAGACTGCCTTGGCCCCTTGACCATCCCTAAGACATCAAGGCATCCCTAGCAGCCTAGAAAAAGTGGATTAAATTTAAAAAACACAACAAAAAAATGGCATTCCTTGGCATCCATTTGGCTATACAAAAATAGAAACATAGGCAAGAGGGCATCTTTAGTTAGAAAGAATGAATAAATTATTAGAATATTGTAATGTTTCTTTAATGGTCATCTTAGTTAATCTTTAGTTTATTATGTAGTTTCTATTTTCGTCTTTAGTTCACGATTGTTTCTTTTAGAAACATCGTCTTTGTAAATCTATATAAGGAGCTTTCATTTCCTCTATTTAATACAACTACAACAACATCGATTTACCATAACATGGTATTAGAGCGGGTCAATGAGATTTCATAAAAATTGGCAAATATTTTAAGAATAATTCGAGCCTCTTCTGATTTGGAATTTTTTCCAGAAATTTGTTTTTTCGATTTTTTTAAAATAAAAAATTGTTGGAGGTATTTTATGAAAATTTTGTGGTTCGTCTTCAAAGATTTTTGCTGAAAATTGTGAGCCTAGTCCGAGGGATTTCTTGGTTTGAGCAAAAGTCTCTGATTATTTAGGGTTGCATGTACTTGAATGTGTTTTTTGTGAGTTGCATGTGCTGTTTTACCATGTGATGTCTTGTGTTTTGCCGCATGAAGGTTTCTCTGTTGGGTTTATAATTTTTTCCTCAAAAACTATTTGTTGGGTTTTAATATTTTTTCCTCCAAAATATTTTGTTAGGTTTACATAATTTTTTCCCTTGCAAAACTTCTGATGGGTTTTAATAATTTTTTCCTCAAAAATTATCTGTTGGGTTTTACCATTTTTTTCTCAAAACCGAAGCTTTGTATTCTCTAATCCGTGTCTCGGATTCTATTGTCTACTTTTGATTGATTTTTCACCTCAAAAATTATGTCTAATTTTCTAGTTTTTTTTCCTTAAAAAATCGTGACTTTTTTGCAATTTGTTTTGGGACATTGTGCTCTTCTACAAAAATTTGGAGGGTTTGTTGATTTTTCCTCAAAATCGTGACAGTTGTTCTCAATATGTCAATGGGTACAGGGAAGGACAGCTCTGTTATCCAACATCAGGTTGGAATTTTGTGATGATTTCTAGTCAGATGTTTTGTTGATTCTGGGAGGGTTAGTGGCAGACTCATCTCAGTGGCAGAGTCAGTGGCAGGCTCTTGTCTCTAGTAATAGAGCATTCTAAAGAAGGGGGCACCCTTCTCTATTTTTTTGGATGGCTTCTTGGTCATTAACATTTTGCAATTCCAAGGAGGGTCTCAGCAGCAGTAGAGTGTTCAGAAGAATTTGTGACCAAAAGACAGCAGTTAGGCGATGACCATTAAGGGAGGGTATTAGAATATTATAATGTTTCTTAAATGGTCATCTTAGTTAATCTTTAGTTTATTAGGTAGTTTCTATTTTCGTCTTTAGTTCACAATTGTTTCTTTTAGAAACATCGTCTTTGCAAATCTATATAAGGAGCTTTCATCTCCTCTATTTAATACAACTACAACAACATCGATTTACCATAACATAAATTATAAAACACAACCATTAATGAAGTTCAAGTGCCTATTGAAATGAAAGCTAATTTGTGATCTCATCTTACTGATGGTCAAAAGGTTATTAGAATGCCAATTAAGAACATTGTTCTAGATTAAGGTTATGTTAAATTTAAAGTACTAAAATGTAGGAGGTTGTCACAAGTGTCAAGAAGAGAGCTATCATGTGTTTTCCAAAGGAAACAGATTGAACCCTTCAAACATAATTCCTTGTTAAATTACGTCTTCAATGTTAAATGACAAGATTGTAGAAAATTACACCATAAAAGTTAAATTCAACATCGTATCTAAATCTGTCTAAGATTGAGATTGTACGAGTCATGTTTATATTTTTAGTAGATAGATTTATATATTCATGTGTGTAAAATTTCAGCTTCTTTTGTTTGTCTAGCTTATTTTGGGTATTTTTATTTTTATTTTAAAAATTTAAATATTAACTTTTATAAATTGATTTCATAACCATCCTTAAAATCTGGAAATATATTGTCGTCCCCCGAACTTGAAGGAACACTAGAAATTATAGTCTAAGCAAAGTATAGGAAATGCACGTCTCACGCTCTATTAAATATCCTTCAAGTTTTACTGTTTTTGACAAAAAAAATGAAAGATCTTTAACCAATCAAGTTATTGTTGAAGGACATGATAAAGGAAAATTGAGTAAAAGACCCTTGTTAACGGATAAATACTAATCAGTTTGTGAGTAAAAATGTTTACTACCCAAAACTTCTAGATGACTTTCAAAAGCTAAATTTTGATGAGCTTTTAGGTGCAGCCCAAGATTAGCAGGTGCAAGTATAGTGTTGAAGGATGTGTACAGTCAATTTGTTCAAGGAGGTTCCTTGTTTCTTTGTTGTAAGTCGAATAGTAAAGCTAACCATGAAATTGGAGTGGCTAGCACCATGGCCCCTTAATGGGTTGTAAGCATTTAGTAATGGAGGGCAACCCTATGGTTGTGATTTAGGGGTTAAGTAAGGGATCTTACCCAAGACGGAAATATTGATGCTTCCTCTAAGGTGCTAAAATAGAGTTCACTAGTTTGTATGGGCAAACTAGGAAGCTAGATCTATTTTCACTTACATTGGAAGGAGAATAATCCACTAGGCTCAAGATGGCTCAAGTCCTAAGTAGATTCAGTGGTCCTTTGTTGTGGGGACTATGGCTATGCAGTTGTGAATGAAGAATGCAAGATCTAGGGCAAAATAGGGTGAAATGGTGGCTTTCTACATGCACAAAATCATTGAGAATTGATAGACAGATTTGGCAAGAAGATTTGACAACCACAAACTGTAACTAACTTGCAGTCCAAATTTCAGGCTGAAGTAGGGGGACTAGGGATGCCTAGGGCACCTTGCTACCAAACTGTAACTAACTTGCAGTCCAAATTTCAGGCTGAAGTAGGGGAACTGGGGTGCCTAGTGCACCTTGCTACGTGGACTAAGGTGCCCAGCACGGCCCGCTCCCGACAATTTTAGATCCGCAAGTTGCAGTCTGTAGCTCTCTTATTGATCTCACTGTAGCTCTTTCTGCGTGTCCGCAACATGTATTTACACACAAAAAAGAAGGGAAATGTTGTGTAGAAAGGGGTTTGCCTAAGTCAAAACTTGGCTTAGGAATCAACATTGAAACTGAAATGAAATATACTTGAAAGGAAAGTGTGTTGATATGTAGCAAAGGCTAGATTTGAGAATTTGAATGTCTTATACCTTGATGAAGCAATGCTCTTTGAAGGTGATCCCAAATGTTGATGCAATAACATGACTCCACAAAAACCTAAAAAAGAATCATCAAAGACATGTCTACATGAAGGTTGTTGAAGCTTGCCACAATGAAGAATATGGTGGGACAAAATGCCTTGAATGGTGAAAACTTGCTCTTGAGGACTTTAGATGCGAAATTGTAGTTGACAGCTTGAATTGGACTTGAGTGATGATTGCTTTTGGATGTCAAAATGAGGGAGGGTAGCTTATATACCTCTCCCAACCATTTTAGGGTGTTAAACTCGAAGAATGCCGACACAAGTATAAAATTCCCACTAAAACAATGTAACTGTTGAGTGATTTAAATTTGGGCCTCGATTGGGGGGAGCGGGGGTGCTCGAGGCACCTTGCTCGCTTTAATGTAGTCCCAAATTGGGACCTAAGGTCCAAAATTGAAAGGAGAAGCCGAAATTAGATGAGGAATTGAGTTGGAATGAATGAAACCAGATGCAGGAGGTCATACATGCTAAAATAGGGCCTAGTTGAGCAAAACATTGCATAGAGATGCAATTTATGATGCTACACTTTCTAAATGAACCATGGAATTTATGTAAGCCTTTTTAAGGATATCAAATCCAAGCATCTTTATAGAGAACTGAATTTGGTTTTTGATTTTCTAGCCAATGTAAGTATCTACTAGCAATTGTTCTCAGCCCTTTGCATAGATAGATTAGAAGTTTGGTTGGGGTATTGTGAAACACTACAAATTCTTGGCACCATATTGAAAGGGTGACAGAAAGTCCTCTTTCCTCCCCACGAAGTAGGCATTGTTACTAATTATCATAGTAACACCACCCTGGGGGACTGGGGGACGTCAGGACGGGGGGACAGGTTTCCAGATAGGGGGATAGAGGGGCCTCAATTTGGGGACGTCGGGGTACCGGGGAGCGGGGAGGGGGGGTGTATATACT
>MU227975.1:1046107-1065910 GCA_018584345.1 Thuja plicata | reverse complement strand
ATAAGACATAAAGATGTAAAACAGTTGTCAGTAACTGTAAAATAGTAAACTAGAATTACTAAAAGTAAATACTTGAACATTGCATTGAAGTTTGAACATGGAACATTGAACATTGAAGTTTGAACAAGAGAATTATAAATAGTTGAATCAGCAAATGAAAGAGTTCTAAACTTCTATTATATAAATTTATAATAGATATGATATATCAAAATTATGAACATTGAGTATCACTATCTAATCATAAAAATCAGATGATTACATCGAGTAGCATGATATGAATATCAAAACAAGTACAAGCTACAAAATCAAAATGTCAAGGCCCAAAATGTAGTGAAGGAGACCTCTTTGGGGGACTCTTTTGCATCCCCTGTCTCCTTCGCGGACTCTTTTACGTCCCCCCGTCCCCAAAGGGTGACGCCGGGACGTCCCCGCATCCCCGACAGAATGACGACGGATGGGTGGCGCCGTCGGAAACATGGGAACGACGTCCCCCCATCCCCGGTGCATCCCCGGTGCATCCCCGTCTTGCGAACGTTGCAGATTTTAGGGGGGGGGACGCGTCCCCGGGGTACACTGCTAATTATGGATTAGAGTAATTATTCAAATATTAATTCTTTGATTGTTGTTAGAAATTTATTGGTAGCATAGAGTGGCAACTTCCTTTTTAAGCATGCTTTGCATTGATGAATTGTAAGGATTATTATCTCCCTTTTGGCACGCATAAGGAAGACCTTGTAGCAAAGAATTTTTCTATTGAAGACCTTCAAACGTTGGCTTTTTTGCGCTCCCCCCCTCAATTATCTGCTGGTTTTTGTGTTTTCACAAGGCATTTATACTAGGTTTTTGGATGGCCTAGGTGGTGGTGTTTAGTTGGCTTTAAATTTGTGAATGATGGCTCAAAACCACTTGGTTATGGTTCAATACCCCTATCTTAGAGGTAGGGTTTTGGATAGGTGTTTGTATACCATTTTTAATTGCAATGACATGGCTTCCTTGGGTTTGGTTAGGTGTGTTTGGGGGTCCTATAGGCTTGTTGCTTCTATCTCGGTTTGTTCAACGATCTCTAATAGGGAGGACTTGGTGATAAAGATTGTTGCTTTGTTGCAATTTGTGGAACTTAGAGGTCAAATACTAAGTCTCTTTTTGCCTACTTATTTTGGTTCTCTTGAACTAGCTATGGACAATGGGGAGAACAAAATGGGCAAGAAAGGGTTGTTAGTTTCAACTTCCAATGGCAACACTATGATTATTAGTTCAACCCCACAAGCCCGCAAATCACCTACAAACAAAGCACCTGTCACAAATGGAGATCAAGCAAGATAGATTTTCTCAACCATTCGAAAATTGTATTGATGTACAAAGGAATCAATGATACAAATGAATACAATGAATCCTTATAAAAAGATGAATACAACCCTAGACTAAACCCTAGAGCAAGATTAAAAGAGAGCTTGAAAAGTGTCCACATCATAATGAAAGCGACACGTGCTAAATAAAACTCAATCTAATAAAAGATTAAAAGAACTTGAGTTTAGCTTAAGTGAATAAAGTAATAAACTATGTTACCCGGGGACGCGTTTCCGGCCCTCAGCCTAGGGTTTCGGAAACGGGTACGATTTCGGGGACAAGGGGACGACAAAGTTTCCCAGCCTTCCCCACCCAGACAAGAAAATAGAAAATGCGTCCCCGAAAATAGGAAACGGTCAATGAGTTTCCTAAGGGTGTTGACCGTCCTGGGGACGGATTGAGGTTTCCCTTTAAAACAAAAAACATAAAAAAATTACTATTTTTTTTAATTTTAAATTTTTTCCATTCATGGGCCCCACACGCGCTGGAGGTGAATAAAATAAATTAATAATAAAATAACGATAACATATGTATGTTATGTTTAACATATCATATGCTTTTTTCACTTCATTTTTTTCTTTTATTTGTTGTCGTCGAGGACGAACTACGCACGTAGAGAAGGGTTCGGACGCATGGCTATTTGCCATTTGGAGTCTTGGACGCACGGCGGAGAGGGGTGTTTGTGCAGCACTGCAGAGGGGTTTTCATTTTGACTTTGATGTTTCAAACTTGAAGCGTTTTGAGCTTGACATTATAATATTATATGATCAATGATAAACTATAGTTGATACTTTAAAAGTTTGAAGTTTAAGTCTTTAACTTTTCAATGTTTTGATTTTCATTTTGTTGAAAATTGCTGCCTTATGATATGAATCTATGATGCTTTTCATTCTCTCATTTGATTGATTTGATGTCATCCTATGTTCTTATTCTTAGACTTTCGTATTCTTAGATGATGATTCGATTTGAAGTTTTGATGCTATGTTCCTATGATGATTTGATGAATGGAATTGATAATTATAAATTATGTTGCTAACTTGCTATGATGAATGTGATAATGTTATGTAATTCTAGAATTTATGAATATATTTGAAAATTCAGATATAATATATATATAGCCGTCCCCTACTGTCCCCTGCTCTGGCAAAAAAAAAACGTCCCAGAAACCCGTTTCCCCATCCCCCGTCCCCCCGTTCCGGAAACTCGGTGTAACATAGGTAATAAAGGACCTAATTATATGATTAATTAGAGTGTCCTAATTACTCCAACACCCTCCCTTAAGATTAACATGGAGATAAGCTAAAAAGCTAATGATAATGCATGAATGCAAGCATAAATGCCAACAAGGCTTGATTAGGTATCCATGTAGAAATCAATGCAATCTCTCACAACTGGAGACAAGGAGAAAACAACATGGGGAAAAAATCCTCTCCAAAAGAGAGAAAATAAAATACACTAGTGAGAGAAGGAAAGGAGGACTCAATGTGACCCCCCCAGGATTGCTTTTGTCACAATAGTACAATAATGTCCCCCCTATAAGAGAGTAAAAATGAGGGTAGCTTTTGTGCCAATGATGAAAGCCCAAAGACAAAACACGATACACTTCTTGTGAACAATATTTCTCCCCTTAGGAAGAAACAAACCCATTGGGGAAATAAGAAGCCACTCCCATAGACTGAAAGTAGTAATCCATATCCAAATACTATGTGCCTCTAGAAACTACCCAAATGTCGCTATGTTCATTAAGGATGATGAACTTGCAAATCAATCAAGTACATCCCCAATCAATGTAGAAGGTGACAATCCAAGATTTTGTGAAAATGGATATAGAACAAGCTCCATGGGCAATGAAGATGGGCAGACAACACTAGTCAGGCTGTCAATAAAGAGGATATGAATGTCCTTTAGATAACCCTCTAGATCTACAATACGAGACTCCACAAACAAGGATGATATGTCTGCAAGATACGAATCCCAAATAGTTGTCTGGAAGAACAATGTCAGGTTGCACTAAACAATGGGGCCATGCATGTGCCAATACCAAGGTCATTAGGAACAACAGAAAATAATGAAGATTGAGATGACATCTCAATATGAGTAGGAACATGAAGACAAGTCTTTGATCCATTAGAACATGCAAGACCTGTGATATAATCAAGCTCCTCTAACGTATCATTATCAAAAGGTACACAATATGCATGTACAAGGGGAATAAGACAATTTGCAAAGATCCTCTGGGAATGGAGAGATATAAGGATCTCCATGCATCTCCCAAACTCGAGTACAGAGTGTGCGGGGACAATCAATGTCTTATATAGCCCGAGTAGTGTCATGATCAACACTAGACAAAATAACTCCTACAACATAGTCTATGACAATACCTCAAGTTGATCTACCCCTTGGTGTGGCTAATTCAAGTACGAGTCCATAAAAATAAGACAAAAGATCTAGCCAGTTATGATGTGTCAAGAGACCATTTCGCCAAGAGTCATAATTACCCTTTTCCAGGATGACAACAAGATAAACAAAAAAACAGAGGCGAAGTTTGAGAGCTACAGTTTGAAAAAAAAAATGTTTCAAAAATAGAAATAAAAATTTAAAAGAGTTTTTATTTTAAAAATGATTAAAATTTTGATCAGAAGAGGCAATAGTTGTGGGAATGAACGGTCATAGAGGTACCACTTAAAGTGAGCATCCTTCTTATACTCACCGCAAAAGACTATGACCATTTCAAGTACAAATGGTGAAGGGCCTAGCAAATGCTAGCTTGTACCCTTTGTTTATTGTGTCACCTTCCTTGAAAAAGAAAAGACCTTGGAGATGTAATATTTTGGAGTCACTTTGTTCCACTGCTCAACAAGAATTATTTGATTATTTGCCACCTCTTGGAAAAGTTATTTCTAGATCTTGCTTTTTCTCATTTATAATCCTCTTTATCTTTTCAAGCATTGAGTTGATGTCATCATATACCTTTCCCAAGCTTGGTTTATCCATGATAATAAAAGTTCCTAGGATGTCGATTCTGGTTCGGGTTCAAGTTCAGGTACAAGTTTGGGTACAAAGGGCAGGTTCACCAGTATGACAAAAATTTGAAAAGGGGTTTGGGTTCGTTTGGGTTAGTACAAAAACATGTAAAGTTTATATATATATGTATATAATATATATGCAGCCTAGAAGCATGAGTTAAGATTAGAATGTCACATAGTATCATTAAAACATTTAAACAACAAAAACACGTGTAATCATAGCATCATAAATCATGATCATACCATCATATACTTCAAGTTCAACGTCAAAAATTCAAAACATTAAAATTAAATCATAACATCAGATCAAGTATCATTGTTTGAAGTTCAACTAATGGATTAAAAAATTATTGATATTCTATTCTTCTTCATCTTCTTCTTCTTCATCATCTTCTTCATTGGCATTAGTTGAGTCACAAATAGAGCTAAGGCCAATGGGATCAGCTGCACCAATAATAGTGTTGGCGTCAAAATCTTCACATTCATCAAGTGCAAGCCAAGAAGTGGAAGCATCCAAGTTTGCAAGCTCTGCATTTATATCCCACCTCTTCATCTCCCCTTCATTGTATTCTTTACTCTTGTGTGAGACGAGACGCAAGTTGTAATGCACAAATACCAAGTTCTCTGCTCTTTTTTATTGCAACCTATTGCGCTTCACTGAGTGGATGAACGAATATGTGCTCCAATTTCTTTCTGTTGCAAATGAACTAGCAACCTATGAAGACAAGACAAAGTAAACAATTAAAACAAAATTATTAATCTTAAAAAATAAAAATTACTTGCTAGTAATGAAGATAAAGTAAACTAATTTTTTTAAAATAAAACTTACATGTGATATAATTTTGACTGCAAGGGGCAGCAACATTTGGAATCTTTGGCCATGGAGGTACCACCAACTATGAGCATCCTTCCTAAACCAATGATGAAGAGCATCATTACTTATACCTCTTGCATTCACAAACTCTATGAGCTCATCCGTAATCACATCTCGCATATCATCATCAGGAAAAAGTCTTTCAAATGTTGCCTTGTACCCATCAGACACTTCTACATCTCTATAGGGTGGCAGCCTTCCTGGTTGATTAGTAAATTGGGTGCTATAGTATTTGGGCGTCAATGCATAGGCAAGCAAATGTAGAGTGGTCATTTGTTCCATCGTTCTACAACAATTGTTTGAAGGTCTCTTGGGGATCTTGCTCTTTTTCATTTACAATTTGCTTGATCTTCTCAAGCATTGAGTCTATGCCATCAAGATCTCTCCAAGGCAAGGTCTATCCATGTCAGTATACCTAAGCACGCTCATAATGGGCTCAGTGAACTTAATGAGATATTCCACACGTTCCCACCATGAGTCATCCAATATCCTTTGCTTTATTTTGGTTGCCCTCTAACTGTTGCTTTGCCTCCATATAGCCCAATTGTTGTTGATTACCATATTGCAAAGTGCCTCTTACACTTGCACAAGTCATCTCAAGACGATTAAATTTGATGTGAAACGAGTCTCAACAACCTGTAACATAAATTAGAATAAAAAAAATACAAATACAACTATTAGATACATACTTTAAAACAAAATACCCATTTCACAATCAAAATATGAAAATAAAAAATTGTAAGATACTAATTTTAAAAAAAAAAATTAATTACTAACTTGAGTTCAAATTCACTTACCTTCAATAGCTACAAACGTGAGAACATTTTGAATATTCCCTAAGTCATGTGGTGATTTTTGATGAACATCTGGATGTCCTTAGCCTCTGTATACACCTCTTTGATCCACCCAATTTTGTTCCCAATCTTTTTTAGTATAAGATTGAGTGAATGGACCGCACAAGGTGTCCAAAAGATATGATGATATCACTCTTCAACCAACAAACCAACAGCTCTACAATTCTTAGCGTTGTCTGTTATGACTTGGACAACATTTCTAGCACCCACTTGTTCAATGGCAGAGATGAGAATATTAGCAATAAATGGCCCATCTTTTACTTGCCCCTAACAATCCACGGATTTCAAAAACATTGCCCCTTTA
Source organism: Thuja plicata (assembly GCA_018584345.1). NCBI lineage: Eukaryota > Viridiplantae > Streptophyta > Pinopsida > Cupressales > Cupressaceae > Thuja > Thuja plicata. The sequence goes on along the minus strand of MU227975.1, from coordinate 1,059,505 downwards.
AGGGACACTGCCAAGCCATTGATCAAGGGACGATTTCTAGCATCTTTCCACCCATTTGAAACAATTGATACCCCTATCTCAATTCATGAATACCTTATGAGCTTCAATTGATCAACAATCCCCTTGACCTCTTGATCCAACAAGGTGGTTTGTACTCTCTCATAACCGGGCCCTATACCCTCTTGCAGCTTCATTGGCACTTTTCAACATCTTCTTCCAATATGGAGAACGAACAACACTAAAAGGCAGCCCATTTGCATACAAGTATCTTGCCACATCAATGTTGGCAATTTCTCGACTCTGATTTTGAAATGCAATTTCTAGTGGTCCCTTTCTTTTGTGTATGGGATGCTTCACTTTCAGTATCAAGGCCAACTGAGGTAGTATGAAAGGGGTGATCTTCTATCACAACATTTGTAGAGGGGGGTTGCATTCCCTTTGCTTTTTTTTTTTTACTTTTACTGCCAGTGGCCGTTATTTGTCTACTACGTTCTTCTCTCTCTTCCGCTACGTCATGCTCTGCAATATATTTTAACACTGTTGCATTTGGTATAGGTGCACCTTTTTTTCCAGGGCATTTCTTGACTCCTCTTCCAGGGTATCCACACAAACCGCCTACCACATGAAAATATGAACTATTCCTTTCTACATCACAACCCCAACATTTCCAATGAAATGCACCACCTCCTGGAAGGGGTCTTACAATATCAACATACTTCCACAAAGGAGAATCAGAAGGGGGTTCTACCCTTTATTCAATATTGTCTACTGAGGAAGAGGTAGATGCCATTGTAGTTCCTTTTCCTATGGCAAGAAATTGTATACATATTCAATATAAAAACAAGAGAATGAAAAATTCTGAAAAAAAATTGGTAGATCTTATGGACAATGAAAGAGAAATGAAAAAAAATGCTTAAACAAAAACAAAAAGCAAATGGAACAAAAACTTACCTCTTCCATTCAGTGTAAGCTAGCAAAGGTGTAGAAATGAGGCACAAATACTTGAAGAAGGTCCACAAATCAATCTTCCAACTCCTCCTTGCACAACCAAACTCTTGCTCAACCACCTATTTGCTCTTGCTCTAAACAAAATACACCTATTTGCACACCACAAATGAGAATGAGAAGTCAACATAAGCCTTCCAAATCCCCTTTTTAGGGTTGTGGATGTCAAAATATTATACAAATTGCAAAAAAAATCACTTAAACTCTGTCTGCGGGCCCAAGTTCGGCGAAGTTTGACCGCGGTTTGCAATTTTCCAGCTGGTCCGCCCAGGTCTGAAAGGCCTATTGGCTGGTTTGAACTTGCTCTAGTGGATCTGACGGAAGGAGGGATAGTAGTTGGGGCCAAAGGCACTCCCAAGCACCAAACCTGCTCGCAGAATCACAACTCGAAAGCTCAAACACAGAGGAGAGAAGGTATACAAAAAACTTATATTATTTCATCAAACTTCATACATGGGCTGTAAGGCCTTCCCGGTTACGGCCAAATACATTCAAATCTATTACAGAACAGTCCTCATACATGCGTGATCCACAATCTCTCTGTTTATTCTTCTGCCAAACTTCTACCAACAATCCTACTTAAACCTATGAACAAAAGACTACATTTATACAAAAGGCTACCGAAAAAGTCAGCCCAAAAGATCCTAAAGATCCAGCATAGGAGAGAGCAATGGCCCAGATTTAGGTACACACGTTCCCCAATGAGAGATCCCAAACTAATACCGTGACCAAAATTAAATGCACATGTCAAACTGAAGATCCAACAAAAGAAAACACACTCGGTGAGACAGGAAACAAGAAGCCACTGAGACCGTTCAGTGAAACCAAGCCAAGAATAGTAACCGAGTCCGACGGTGAACCGAGCCTTCAACAGAGAACTCCAAAGTAGTTACAGAGCAGTTTACCGAAAGTCTCCAACAAGCTACCAAGCTCAAAACAAACATATTTTTGGTTGACACGGGATTGCCATGAACCCAAGATACTCTTGCATTAGGATCGGACCTTGTCTAGACCTACAGACGGACCGAACCCGAACCACAAACCAAATCGAACTTGACCTGGTCCGACATCCAGTCTAGGCGAATTGGGCTTCTTAGAGTAAAACTAGTCATACTCAGAATGAGCTCAATGAAACTAAAAAAAATATTCCATGCTATCCTACTAAGTGTCATCTAGGATAATTTGTTTAGCATTCACCACCCTCTCAATGTTGAATTGTCTCCATGCGAACCAACATTGGTTGATGACTATGCAAGAAAGTGATCCCACACCTTCACAAGTCATCTCAAGGAAATCATGTTGGAAGTGAATCAGATCTTAGCAATCTATTTGAAAATCAAAATCAAACAAAAAAAAAAGATAGAAGAAAATATATTTGAATTGTTTTTAAGGAAATTACTGAAGTGAAAAAAAAAATCACTTTACTTCAACAAAACTTCAAAATGAACTAAATATGGCATGCAACATGTGATAGTTGGTGATAACCATTTAGATCTCTTCAACTTTGACATACACTTATACAATCCAAACAATTTTCTAGCCCAACCACTATAGCAATAGGTTGAGCAAATGGCTAACACATGCCCAAAAGATGTGTGAATGGTGTATCTCAAACAAGCAGCCAGCTACTCACAAATTTTTGCATTGCCCGTTATGACTTGGGAAACATTTTTAGGCTCTTTTTTGTTTAATGGTCCACACAAGTATGTGAACAATAAAATGCCCATCCTTCACAAGTGCCTCACAATCCACAACTTTCTAAAGCATGTCGTCGTAAGTCACATTGCAATCATATTGCTCAAGTCAACATCCTTCCATCAATCAAAAGCTAACAACTCTATCTCACCAATTTCAACAATAAGTTGTTGTGCGCCTTTTCAAAACTTGAAACCTTGTGTGCTTTTGAAGCCTAAAATTCTTTACCATTTCTTGTTAAAATGGTAATTGAACGACACTAAAAAGCAACACATTTGCACAAATGCATCTAACTATGTGTTTATCAGCAATCTCTTAAGATTCATAATGAATTGAATTTTCCATTCGCCCCTTTGTTCTCTTATGCGTAGAAAGCTCTTCTTCATGTGTGGCCAAAATGGGTGGCTCACTACCACAAAAATGCAAGGAGCCAAGGATTGAAGGGGTTACCTTAATTGAGATCCTCTATTTGCCAAAAGATGCCTTAGTCTAAGAGAAACTATAGTTTCCACTTGCTCCTACTCCTTAATGTTGGAATAGATGCATCTTTCTTGCTTAGGCTAGACTTAATGCCCATGCCAAGAATATAACACAGAAATGGACCTTAACATGACTAAGAGTGCTTGTATTTCTTATTAAAATATTGTAATGTTTCTGTAATGGCCATCTTACTTAGTTTAGTTAGTTTATAATTTTGGCTTCAATTCACAATTGTTTCATTTAGAAAAATCGTAATGTATTCTCCTTATATATAGGGCCTTTTGTCTCTATTGTATATATCAATTTATTATAATATGGTAATATAACGGATTGATGGGGTTTTTTAAGGTTGGGCAATTTTTTTAAAAAAAATCATGGCCTCCTACCTAGAATTTTTCCATAAATTTTTCATCGATTTTTCTGAAAGAATCATTGGATTTTTTTGGCGAAGTTTTATCATTTTTTGAGGGCATAGTTTTTGGAGAAATCGTGGATTTTTTCAAACAAACGCAGCCTCAATTCAAAGCTTTTGGTGGAGTTGTTTCACGGGCATCTTTGAGGGCTCTTTATTTATGCAAATCCCATTGAATATTGTGGGTTTCAGGTCATGCATCGAGGGCTTGTTTTTTTTGTGCCTTTTCTGCAAATTTTAAGCGCCATTTTCTTCATTCGACCCACGTTTTGCCACTGCGGACAGGTTTTTTGTGCAGCCACAAAAGATCTTTTGCGGCTTTCTGTAGGTCGTGTAGTGTTTGGTTTTGAAAAAGAGTTATTGAGGGTTTTTTTGAACCATAGATTTCTCTGCAGATTTCTTCCAGCTTGACCTGCGTCTGCATTTTTTCAGCATGCATTGTTTCTTCACTCCATCGCATCTGCATTTTCCTGTGCACAGACCCGCGCATTGTTTTCGACGACTTGCGCCATTTTTCTAAAAGATCATGATATCGAAACGGCTCTGCGTTTACTTTTTCTGCAATATCAGAAAATTGTGACATCTTAGTTTGGTGCCTTCCGGGTGTGCCGCGTGGTGGGTATGTTTTCTTCGTGTGACAAATTTGTTCTTCGGTAATGGGAGTATTTTGTGGTGTTTTTTTCCTCTATCTAGGGCTGCAATTTGAGTTTCTGCAGGTTCATTTTTAATGCTTGGGTTTTATAACTCTCTAAAAAATTGTGGTTGAACCTTACATAATTTTTTCATTTTTGAAAAAATTATGTAAGGGTTTTCTAATTTTTTTCCACAAAAAAATTATGTATGCATTTTTCATGTTTGGGCTTTCTGATTTTTCCCAAAAAATCATGACTGGTGTTGCTAGTCTTAGGTTTATTTATTTTTTTCACGAAAAATCATTGGAGAGTTTTTTTTATTTTTTCTACAAAAAATCATTGGAGGGTTTGACATTTTTTTTCATAAAAATCATGGTCTCTTGCAGTCAAATTTTGGGTTGTACCGTTGTAGTGCTCATCTACAAAAGTTTTTGACGATTTTTTGAACAAAATCATGGCTATTTTTCTGAAGCAGTGGAGGGTTTGATATTTTTCCTCAAAATTGTGGTTTCAGTTTCAAAAGCTGATCTCAGTGTCTCTAGCTCCAAGGAGGGAAAGCTTTGTTACCCAACATCAAGTTGGATGGCCGATGGATTGTGGTTATTTTGGCCATATACAAAAATTCTGTAAAATCGCAAAGGGTTTCAACAGTAGACTCATGTCGTAGAGTGTTCTAAGGGGGTAGCCTTCTATGCATTTGTGATCAAAAGACCTGCAGATTATGTCTTTTGTAGGGTAGTTAGAATGATGACCATTAAGGGAGGGTATTAAAATATTCATATTGTAATGTTTCTAAAATGGTTATCTTAGTTAGTTTAGTTAGTTTATAATCCTGGCTTCAGTTCACAATTATTTCATTTAGAAACATCGTCTTGTAATCTCTTATAAATAGAGCCTTTCGTCTCTATTGCATATATCGATTTATTATTACATTTCTCACACCATACCACTGTAAATCCAAAAATGCATCCTAAATATTGAAACTTGCTCTCTCATGTCAGCATACTTCCATGAGTGTGAAATTGGGTTCATATTGAAGGTGGGTTTACTCACAGTGCTAGAATTAACTACCATCGTGGCAATAATCTAGAAAACAACATTTTTCAATCAAATAGAAACAAAAGCAAAAAATATCACTCTTTAGCTCTACATGTTCAATTACAAGAAAGAATGAAATGAGGAATGTGTTTTTGGTTTATATATTTTGTTTTCAAATGCGGAAAATGTGTTTGTTGTTGTGCTTTAAGTTGTTTTGGGGTTCAACTTAGGGTTCACGGTTAGGTTTCTAAGTTCAAAATTCAAAGTGAAAAACAGAAGGTGTCCTCTAGAAATGCTCAAGGAGCCAATTTTTATCTCAAAATCATTTATGTGCATCCACGAACACACATGGGCAATTCCAAGGCCAAAAATCAATAACCCCAAGCAATTACAGGACCAAAAATCAGAACATGTGGGCAATTATGGGACCAAAAATCAGTGCCCATAGGTGATTCTGGGATGAAAATCAACCCAATTTCAAATCAATACTTGAAGAGTACTATAATGCTTGAAGAGTACTATACCCATTTCGAGGGATTTTGCAGGACAATTCAATAACATAGATAAAATATCATGATGATGACCCAAGAAAGATTGATTCATACTTCTACATAGCTTATTCATATAACCTGAAAAATGATTATACATTATCAAAAATTTTCAGATAACCTGAAAATTAATTATACGTTGTCAAAATCTGAAATTACTAATTTTGGTAGTGTCTACATATAGCCGAATGTGTATTTCTAATAAAATATGCTCTTAGAAAGAAATTGATTACATGATGAAAACATTAACATTCAAACCAAGAAGAAAACCTTGAGAATAATTTCAAAACCATGCAATAATGTTTAATTAAACAGTAAAAAATGTTCAAAATCCCAGGCACCTGTTCACAATCATCAAAGTAAAAAGAGGACCATTACCTCTTGATAGGCCTTGCCATATTTATAGTTCCAGCACCACTCATGGACTTATCTTCATCTGAAACAGCCTTGGTAGCCGAAGACCCAACAATCTGATCCATTTTTTTATACCAAGGCCAATGGCTAACAGCAGCAGACCCACTGCTCAACCTGTGCCTCTCAGACTTATACCTCTTCTTCAAATTGTCCACCTTATTCTTACACTGCTCAATGCTCTTAGCTGATTTCTGCCTCTCACAACGCTCACTGACAACAAGTGCAACCTCCTCCCAATCTCGGCCACGTAAATTTCCCCTGTTGAGCTGCACATATTTCTCAGTATATGCATCTAATAAGCATCCAATGGCTGTATCGCTCCATTCTTCTCTATCCTTCTTATAATCTCCACCTCCAGATGATTTCGTTTTCCTGTGATAATAAGTTCCACCGTCACTCAATTCCTCACGGGAAGAGTCCTTGCGCTTTCCCTGCACAGCCCAACTCAAATTAATCAAGAAAAATCGTTGAGGGATGGAAATAGATTTTCAAGAGTCAAGTGGCTGGCAAATTAATTGAAAAAAGATATTGAGAAGATAATGTAGAATTTATAGTGAGAACTATGTGTAGATTTTGGCAAATTTTAAATCATGCATTCACTTTATATAAAAATATTTTTGTAAATCTAATAACACGGGGTACATTTTATATAATATTTTTGGCAAATGAATGTATATAAGAAATATCCCGTAATTCTGCTTATTTTTATAGTGAAATTTTCTCAGTAAGTCCAATAACTTTTTGTACCTTTAATTAATTTTTTTTTTCAAATCTAATCATTTGTATGCATATTATGACATTTTGGCATTCAAATTGGCTTTTTCGTTAAATGTATTGATTTTTTTAATCAATTTAAGTATGCAGAAAACTATTATATATTGGGTTCTTGTTACTGTCAAACGTTTATATATAATGTTTTTGTTATATATATAAATTTCAAAAGCAGTATGGCACTATAGCAATAGATGGCCACCTTCTATTAAAATGAGCAAATTAAGTAAAGTTTAATGAATCTAAATGCTCTGTCTGTCTTCGTCATGGTAACATTTCTGCATATATGTATTTTTAATAAAATCAAATAATGCTCACCAATGTTAAAAATATCATATGTTTTTACAAACGTGTCTAGGTGAGAAAGTGTGATGCTTTATTTTGAAATTGTCTTCCTGCATAAACCTAAGTTCCAAAGTCTAAATTTGCCAATTTGGTGAATTGTCTTCGTACATAAAACTTGGCTCCAACATTTGCAAATTGCCAAAGCGAAGAGCATTTTCGAAAATAATAATCATATTAGGCCAATTGAGTACTGAAAAAGGCACAAGAATTTTATAGAACTAAGTTTTTGATAATTTAGTCAAAATATCAATTTTGAAGTAAATCGCAACAATTCAGCCAAAGACATTCAAAAACAGTAATAGAATTCTACGGACAGAAACCCTGGTCAAAACGGCAAAAAAGAGCCGATTTTCAGTACCCGCTTAACTGGCCCTGCGGTGGCGCACCGCTTGTTGGGCTCCTGATCGCATGTTCGAAAGCCGTCATCGGCAAAACAGTCGTGGTGATGGTGATGATGTGGAGCCCCCATGTCTGGGGCAAAATCAGGCGAGCATTTAGGGTCCCCATGCGAGCAGAAGGCGGCATCACTGTAATCTTCATCCTCGCCACCGATCTTCTTGCGGCTCTCCCCGCTGTTGAGTGCGTGGGGATCAATGTGACCGTGGGGTTTGTGGAACTGCGCTACAGCAGGAAAGGGCTGCGGGTGAGGATGGTGATGGTGATGGTGTGCATGACTGTGGGTTGCGGCTTGGGCTGTGTCCAGCATAACAAAGTCATCTTCGCAGGCCATACAACTGTGCCTGCGTATAACCAGGGGGTTTCTAGGGTTTCGTCCTCTAGGGTTTGTAGGAGAAGACGGAAGCCGTGGACGACGTTAGATGCAGGGGAAGAGCTCTTTTAAGGTTTAACGATAGCCGTCGACGGCAGCCGTGGGACCGTCACGGCGGGTGACGGCAGTTCACGGGGCCGTTTAGCAACTTCCGGCTTTCCCATCGGTGGGACCTCCACCGGTTTGTTATTTAGAAAAATGGGAGTGAGTGTCAAACACGAGATCCTCACCAGGTCAAATTGTGGTTGGCAGAAATTTGGCATCTTTACCTTTGTAATGGTACGATGAAAACAAAGGAAAAAGAATTTTAGTTTCCTTTTATCAGTTTTGGTTATTCTTTATATAAAATAGTAGGATTGCAAAATGCAAATTGGCATAATTCAAGTTGTTTTCATCTAAATTTTTTTTGGCATTTTTATAGCATTGTGGAGGCTGATTATAAAGATTAAACTAGTGAAAAATTTCTGAAAATCAGTTATGAATACAAAAGTGTTGTTTTGTGTGGAGAATACCTAGGTCCTACTTTATCCAAGTATAATTAATCTAAACCCATCTAATTATAAAAGTTGAGATGAATATTATGATTATTGTTGATAATAAATATTTAATCTAAGAATAAAGCATTAAGTTTTATAATTAAATATTGTATAAATTATGATGTTGTAAATTTAATGTCTTAGGATTGGAAACAAGTAAAAACAATTTGATGTTCAACTTATAAATAAAATATTGTAATGACTTTGTGTAAGAATAAGTTTAACGATTTGGAAACTTGTATTGTAGACTTGTATCGTGTTTATATATCTTTTGTTTTGTTTGGAAAATTGAGGGATAACAATATTTGATAAGAAGCTAGTAGGGATCTTAATATGTCCCAAGAGGACAAGTTCTCCTAGGTGAACTCGTCAAAACGTGTAAGAATGATTAAAAATAACTTGTCAATTGTGCACATGCTCCTAGGAATAGTGATCTATATTTAGATTCAATTAATTGCTCCCATTGAAGTGTGCAATGTCAATGATAATGCAAATGATTGATTGATTCTTTGATATATCAAAATGAATGCAGTGAATGTCTTAAATACAACGACATAATGACAAATTATCTAAATTTTGGTTTTGTTAGCCTTGGGTAGGAAGGGTATAAACAAGAGGACCATCTTTTTAATTTTGGAAGGATGAGTCTATAACCATAGACTTGACCTAGAACATGACAATGCTCAAATAAATATGGTATTGTGTGCATGGGAATTTGTGTGTATAAATGTGATAAATGAGTCAATGTGGTGAATGTGTAAGTAAAGGTATAAGATATGGGCTACGTTTATATAGATGTGTGTGAGGTGAAATAGAGCAAGGGACCCAACTATGCACAATATTAATCATTGGTCAATATGTTTATGTACCAAGTCACTCTCCTAAAAATAAGCAAAAACTAAATGAGAAATGGCTTGGATGTGAAAAATGATCATTAAACTTTGCCCCCATTTTGAGGTACATGTGAATCCTAGAATGATCATGCATCTAAAAATATGTAGCACTCTGTTGGTAAACAGATTGTTCTTTTTTCACTTCAACTCTAAAATGCCCAAATATTAAAGAAACAACCAAATACAACAATTGGCAAATGTAACTAAATAACTAATTTCCCTCTGAATTTGAAGGTACAGCTCCCTTAAGTGATTAATCTTCGGTGAATTTTGTTCTTTCCTAATTTAATGGGGGTTTGTTCTTAACCTGAGAACGGAAGAGGTAATCCAAACTAGGCCTAGAAATGAACTAGCTCGGGCAAATAGATTCAGCTTTCTATCTAGCCAATCTTAAGACTTTATAAATCATATAAGATCCTAAAATTGGTAATGCGGGGGTTAATAATGAAGATGCAATTGCGAAACTAAAAAATCAATGATAACATAACGAGGATGAATCGATCTATTTCATAAGAACATTTCTCATAATCTGTGGACGACACCCAAATTTCCCCTCAATTGACTATATCAAATCATAATATAAAACTTCAGTTTAATTTTGAACTATAAACCCAATTTAAAGAAACATTCAAATTGACAGAAAGATAAATGCAATGGAACAGTTAAAACATTGGCATTCAGACATGAATGAATTTGACTCAGCAAAAATAAAGTTCTTCACACCGAAATTTAGCCAACCTTTCTATTGATTTTCAAAATAGTACATATAGATCTCAGAGCTTGACCGTTACAAAAAGGGGTAACCGAAACGGTTCAACTTCTCTAAGAAATGATAAACAAACATTTATCTGTTACAAGCTCTATCAAAATTTAGTATAAGAGGGAATATATTTATGCTTCCGTTTTCTTCCCCTTATCTAATTTCGCCCTATAGGCGGTGACAACTGTGATGATCGGGATAAGCTCTTCATGCCTATTGATATGGACATTTGTATATCTGATGAGCCATCGGGAATGATCTTTGGCCAGACTCTTAACCACATCTACCCGATATTTCAGCTCTTCCATGTCTTTATAGATGCACCCGCTCAACTGTTGGAGTTCCAACACCTTATCCAAGTGAGAGGAAGAATGTTCTGCCAATTTATCTACATAATCGGAGAAAGATTTCTGCATATTAGTCACTCTGATCATTTCTTTTCCTTGACCACTCGTCTGTGACTCCGTGTGAAGACCCTGAAGGAGTTTAAAATCTTTATTCTATTCTTCTTTGATTTTGATGTCTATCTGTTGCAACCCTCCTTCAGCTTAGATGATCATCTCAGTTTTAAATTCCAGACTTTGAAGCCATTCAATCAAAGGTTCATCTCCTTTCTGCAAGATCTTGGCCTTTATTGCCTCTTTAGTCTTCATTTTGACTACAACATGCAGCATTACTATGCACTCTTGACAGTTCACCCTTTCTGACGTGAGAGTCTGCAAATTCTTATCAATGTTGTTTCTTTCCTTTTCCAACCTTAGGAGTTCATATCACCCAACTACTCAATAACTACAAGCCCTTTAGATTTGAGCCTCTCGATCCATCTTTTACCAATCTGCCCAAAGTGTCTGTCTTCTTGCAACTTGGCTATGATGGCTTGATTCTCTACAGCATTGGGGTCGAAATTGGTTTGGGCACTAGGAATGCTTGCAACCGGAGTAACTAACTACCTGATAAAGTTAGTCAGTTCAGTGACTTCTGCTTTAAGTTGGACTTTAGCAATCTTGAGTTCCTCAAGCTCTTCTTCAATTACGATATTAGTAGATTTACACGAATCCACCTTGGTATCATGATGAGCTAGCCCCATATCAAATGACTGTAGCTCAAAGTCAGAAGTAGTTAAATCTTCAAACCTGCCTTCCTTTGTGGGCTTTGCTACCTCCATAATGAAGTGCCCTATTTTTGGATCTCAACCCAATGTAGACAATGTCTTTTCTTTCTTCACCTTGCTCACAGTGGTATTGGATTGTAAGGCCCATGAAAGAGTATCCTTGCTAGGAGCTCCTTCTTCAATCCTCTTCCTTTTGCGTTCTAGAGTGTTCTCTATCCAAGACTCCACACTAGTAACTTTGGTGGCAGAGACCAATTCTTCTATGAACAACTTCCTGATGACTGGAGGAGTAGATTTAGGTCTGGAAGCAAATGGATTTACTGAGGTAGGAGAGAAGGAAACTAATTTAGTGACTTGAGCAACTTTTTGTTGCTTTCCAACCTCTTCATATGATTTTGTGGCTGCAGTGCTAGAACTATCCTCATCCACTTCTACTATAACAGTGGACCCTTGCCTTAGAGTATCTTGAATCGAGGTGTCACCTTGTGTACCCACAGTGCTAGCTTTAATTGGTTTCTTTATTTCTATACTTTTAATAGGCTCAATCGTAGGCTTGACTGGGTCTGTAGAACCCGCTTCTTCTGTTGAACCAATGATGGAAGGCGAGCCATCTTTGCATGTCTTGTCCAATGGAATCATCTTCTCAGGAGGCTCATCACCTTCGCCTACTGGTTGAGCTATCTCTTTAGCTATGGTCGGGATAGTCATTGAGGATGATGCAGGAGTACTCTTGGTCACTTTTGCAGGAGTTTGTTGAGAAGGAGGCTTCCTTTCCAACCTCTTCCTTCTGCTTGTCATCCATTGGATCCACTGCTTTGTCCTTTTGTAGATCCCACCCATCAAGGTATGTAAGTCATCAATGGCTTGACCTAGCATGGGTTCAAAGCTTATAGGGAGGGGCTTAATCTTCTCCATGTATGTATCATCGTACATATGTTGGCCATCATCTTCTACGCCTTCAACTACAATCTTAACTTTGAACCTTTTGATTTGTTCAATAGTTAATCTTGCATAGAATCTATCTCTACTTTCTAGATCATCCTTGTAGTTGGCCCAATAGTCTTCTATGTCATCGATGTGATGAATGGTGAGACCCATTTGCAAGTAATCTCAGGCATAGTTCACAGGATCATACTGGGTCCTTAGAACATCATATGTTTCCAATTGAAACTTCTTTGAGAATGCTTTCAAAACATTCTTTGCATTAGACCGAGACACACAGTTGTAGGCTCCAATAGTCATTGGGAAATCATAACCTTTCATCTATTAGGATTGATGAACATCAATCTACCCAAGAACACCTGCATGCATAGCTATTACAAACAGAATGAAACAGACAGAAGAGAGAAGGATCCAGAAAGCTATGGCGGCCGATAGGCCAGAGACTGCAAACCCATTGTGAAAGAAATTATCTTCTATTAACACAATGATGAAAATAATACAATCTCCTTATGAAATACAAAGAGGTGGTTCCTTATAAAGGAATACCAAAACCCTAAAAGGGAAACAACTCAGAAAAGGAAACTTTCCTAAGTCTAACTTAAGCTAAGAGTAGATGAACTAATAATTAACTAATTTAATTATTAGCAATACTCGACTACTCTAACACCCCCCCTTAAGTGTAACTTAGGGAGAAGCAAAAAACTGCTAAACTACTGCAGAAAGAAGGAAAGATGGGTCTTGGCAACAAGGCTTGATCAGGTACCCAAACAAGAAAGCAGAATAGATGAAGAAAACCTTCAAACTAGAGAAAAAGGTGTCCCAGAGAAAGGAACAAGAATAGAGCAAGAAGCTCCTCCGAAGCATGTCTGAAAACTCTGTCAAAAGATACTGCTGGAACCCCCAGTGAAGTGCATGATCAAGTAGAGAAGACAAGTGTCTGAAGAGCTGATCAATCAAACCAGGAAGCAATAGAACCAACAGGTGAACCCCCCCATAATGCTGAACTGAGAGAGGTGACAGGAACACTGAAATGCAGTACCAGAAACA
>MU227975.1:1026781-1044547 GCA_018584345.1 Thuja plicata | reverse complement strand
ATACCGAAACCCTAAAAGGGAAACAACTCAGAAAAGGAAACTTTCCTAAGTCTAACTTAAGCTAAGAGTAGATGAACTAATAATTAACTAATTTAATTATTAGCAATACTCGACTACTCTAACATCATCATGGTGCTAGCATAGATCAAGTTTACTTAGACTGCTTGCCTCATCACTTCAACCAACACGATCATGTCATCGGGATACCTGGGTAGCTTCAAGGGGAAATCATCGAATCCTACAAGACAGATATATGAGAAATTCATAAATTGGATAAAATAACCCCCAAATTGGCTGATAAATGCAATGGCTTCTGGAGAAAATATCCTTTCTAGGAAACCTTGCAACTCCCTGCATAGTCTCATTGTGAATGCATCATTAACTTTGAGATACTCAGTATAACTATTATGTAATTGAAAACAGGGGAAGAATTCATAACTTTTAACATCCTCCGAGAATTCTTCTAGCCTAGGAAGCCCTGGCCAAATTTGAATAGCTAAGATATATAATAAAACCAAGGACATATAGAACTCATTTTGATGTTTAGCTCTATTTAGGGCATTTGAAAGATTCTCACTTACCATGTGAGCCCAATCAATGAAATTATGTTGGGAGCAAATCACCTGAACTAGGAAGAAATGGTGCTCAATGAAATTAAGTGCATCGCTCTCACCTCTGATCCTGTGAAGCAATACCAGGATGTCTACAGTTTCTAGCTTCAAGTTTGTGCCATATAGTGTCTTAGGAAACTTGCCCTTGGCGCTCCTTGACTCTTGGAACCATGTTTTCAATATTTCCTTCTTCCATACAGTCTTCTTTGCTCCATGCTCAGTAATCGCTTGGTTGTATGTCATCTCTGAGTATTCAGCTTACTCTGGAATATGAAGGGAGTTCTGGACGGAGTCTCGATCAATAGAGAGTAGCACCATGTCATCGGGAAAAATATTTTTCTTGGTGTTTGGATTATAGCGGGCTATGCATTCTCAAACAAGCTCTGGAGCTTGAATCGTAACAGGAAAGCCGACGACTTCGACTAATCCACTCTCCTTCAGTTTCTCTGTAATGGGATGTATTCTTTCTGCATTCAATCTGCTATGAAAGCTCTGCATGTCGAAGAACCTTAGAGAAGTATTCATGTTTTGTGCCATTCGGCAGTAATACCATTCATCCCATCGAATCCCATGAATCTGGTGGCCATGCTTTGATTTATTTGATTCGAGAACCAGGAATCTATCTCAGGAATATAAAAGCAAGGAACAACTATCACTAGGGGTTTCAGTTCAGACAATCTAACAAATATATGGTAATTCTTGTTCGCAATACTTCACTGATTTTATAACTCCTTACTTTTTATCGTTAACGACCGACTTCCTGTGCCACATGAGTGAAAAGACAAGCATTTATGAAAAATTTCATTATGAAGCAAAATGACTTTATTTGAATTAATTACTTTACTTCTACGGGCCTTTAAGAAACATCTTTTCACTTTAGATAAGTATAACGGTAACTTTCTGGAGACAACGGATAATTACTTTTCTGCTTCCCTTTGGGTGGAGAAATGTTTTTGGAGCACTCCCTACCTAGAAATCTGCCAAGGAGGAATTTTAACTTGTTACAATGCTAAAATGATATATGACAGTTTTATCTGCTTTCTTTATACCCTAAGTCTCCTCACATGTTGATTTTTATTCATAAATCTCGCGTATAACAATCTGGCGGAAAATGCATCCTATGAGTCAAAACCCGCCTGTTGGAGTAGTGGAGATGCTACTTTTCACTTTTTTGCCAATAAGATTTGATCTTAGATTCTTCATCACTTGATCCTTCCTCTAGCCCACATGGATATGTTTTGAGTGCAATAGTCTTTCTAGCCCCAAATTATCTATTTTCAACTTCCACTGACCGCTAAGACTTTTAAAATTGTCATATGGGGAAAATGCACTCTACAGGTGGTTATCCACCAAGGAGAAGCCCGAAACCAATTTTCCGCCGATGAGACAAAATGAAGTATCAAAGCTAAAGATTTCAAAATCACATAAAATTAATGTTAGAAACCTCTAAACCGTGACCTTTATCAGATTTGGGAGCTTAACCTACCTAATATGACATGATCTTGGATAAAAAAACCCCGACTTACACAAGAGAAGGTGATTTGGGAAAACCAAATAAAGGTTTCCTTAGCCTAAAGGAAAAAACTAGACTTACACTCAAGAATTGCACGATGTTTTCAAGACCATCACTATGCACTAAACATCCATTTTTCTCTAAAGATATGCAGAACAAAAATGGGGCAACACACTCAAAAACATACTTAAGAAGTAAATATTCAATCATCAAAATATATGGAAGAGGGTACATGTAAAGTAGTGAATCTTTGAGGGATATGATCATATAGGTTCGTCCTGTTGGAACTCTAAAAATTTTGGATAAATTTTGGAGTGGCTAAGTTAAAATTTCTCTAAGGCAAAAATTGCTACCCTTGAAAACTTTTGGAGAACGCCTACTTTGCATATAAACTAAAATGAGACTTGATGGTTTTCATGAGATACCACTTGGGACATGTGTTCTTCACCTTTCAGGGAGTAAATGTAGTGGGTTACAACTTTCAAAGTTCAGAATTGATATGTTTTTGAGACAGTTGTTTAAAGGTGTTTACCTTAAATTTGCACTTGTGTACCTTTTCAGTTTTTACCAAGTGACCCACTTTGGAGGTTTATATCTTTGACTGGATGGATAGGCATGACATGAGGATTGTTCCTAGATGTTGTAGACATGAAAGTGAACCTCCGTGCCCATTTGCAGATCCTTGTGAAGTCAGATGACAAGTTTTCCAAAGTCATTCTATTTGCAAGTAATTTTGATTCTTAGAATGTGAAATGCAGAACAACGACATACCCTACTTTGGGGTCCCATAGTTTGAACTTGGTTGAATGGAATGAGGAATTAAGTGTTCCCCTCAACTATAAACATGTAAATATGCTTGCATGATGATTTTCAGACCTAGGCCAATCCATTTGGTTAGTTTTCTTAGCCAATTCCAAATCAAGTTTATGCAATTTTATTGATTTTGAAATCAAAAAGTTGGTAAGAGGTTGACTTTGAGGATTCATATTGATTGACCAGTTGATGATCAAAAAAAGCTAATTGAAAAAACAAATTCTCGTATGTAATTGAATCTATACCCAGGGTTTCAGATCATGAGGTTTTCATTTGATTGGTTTGTGGAGTCAAATCCAATCAGGATTTATTCAGTTTTCAATGGGTGCATCAGTAAAGTCTTCCAGAGGGCTGACTTTATAGGTTAACCTTTTGGTGTCGATTGAACATTATAATAAGTAAATTGACTCCCTATACTCTTTGTGTCCAAATGTATTACCAGGATCAAGGATTGAGCCTCAAGACATAATTTGATATCTTTTCAAGGGAAAATCCAAAAGCAATTTGGTAGATTGCCAATGATTGACAGAGTTAAATTGCAAAGTAGTCATTTTTCAAAGGATTGAAGCTTTGTATCAAACAGTTGTTTGAAGATGCCAAAACTGTGGATCTATACTCTCTATATGTAAGTGTTTCCTCGCATGCAATGACAAGGCCTCAAGACATGGTTTTCTATTTTAGAAGGGCTACTCCAAATCTAGTTTATTCAGTTTTCAACTTTTAGTTGTATAACAATAACAAAGTGATCAACTTTGAACATAAGTATTTCATAGAGCTAAAAGTATCATGCAAATCCCTCTAGCATATGTGCCCATGTGTTGGAATTAAGCATAGGTTTCAGATTGCATGATTCCAGGTGGTCATCTGATCAGTTTCTAATGCCCATTCCAAAGTCTACTTGGCATTCATGGGATTAGTTTTGCAGAGATATCAAAGATAGCCAGTATTTGCAAGGATAAGGAACATGTTGAAATGGATTTTAATGTTAGACCTTTCCAAATTGTTGATACAATTAATGTCCACAAGTTCTGCAACCCTTAGTAGAGATGTAGTCTCAAGGGTGCAAGAGTTCAAA
Source organism: Thuja plicata (assembly GCA_018584345.1). Lineage (NCBI taxonomy): Eukaryota > Viridiplantae > Streptophyta > Pinopsida > Cupressales > Cupressaceae > Thuja > Thuja plicata. The sequence goes on along the minus strand of MU227975.1, from coordinate 1,040,535 downwards.
TGTTACTATCTTGCACTTGGGAAATGTGAGTTTGCATTAACATTTTCAACGATTGCTTAAAATCTGTGACTGAGCTAGAGAAAGTGGAAAATTCCCTAGAAGCAAATTCATAGATAGGTTCTCTTATTGCAGTCATTGTTGGGAGATTAAAAGTTTCAATCAGTATTGTTCACACGTGATATGAAGACCAAGGAGATCCATTTTCTTCTGGCACTATGTTGGCAAAGGTTGCAGCTATGACAACTAAATGGGCAACTAGTGGAAGGAAATATCAAAGTTGTGAAGATCATGGCCCTCGACATGGCGGTAGTGATTGCAGTAAATGTCCAGAAATCTGTGTGGGTGGAATATTTAATTGAAAATGTTTTGGTAGATATGTTCACATCATGTGAAAGCATTGGAACTAGTTGCAGCTTTTGGAAAGCTCCATATATGATGCCAAATCCAATAGTTCATCTAACATTCCCTTGTTATTTCATTATTAAGTATAGAAGTTGAAAATGGAATATTAATAGTTATCAATTTCTAAAGATGTAGATTCATAGACAAAAATGTGGCCTCATGATTTAATTATCTACATGCTATGCACAAATTGGAGTGAAGAAAGGAGGTTGCGTGGACCTTTTAATGGAGGAGACCTGCATGTTAAATAAAAACACATGCTTATGAACTTTCAAGAAAATGCCATTGGCATGTGTATGTTTATCAAAGCCTGCATGGAAGACATGATAGCATATGGATGTAGTGCAATATGCCAAGGAGGATGCACATGAAACTAAAGACAAAAACTTTGAAACTTTCAAAAAATGCAAGTGGCTGGTGTAATTACCAAGAGCAGCGCATGGTAGGGTAGTTCAAAGCCTATCCAAGTATACACAGAGGAACCTACAAATGTTTTTATAAAAAAAAAAAACTTTAAAACATTCAAAGCATAATGCAAGAGCCTGTGCAATGCATGTTGGGAAGTCTTCGCAATGTCAAGTGAAAGTTGCGCATTGTCGAATGGGAGTATGCGCAGGTAGAAGACAAAGGACTTTAAACATACATACAAAGTGGACTGTACAATGTAACAAAGGAATGTGTTGCATAGAGTTTGAAATGGTAAATCAAAAACTAAAAAAAACTTTCAAGCCAATGCAATTTGGCAGGTGTAAAACCAAATTTTACAACCTTTTCCACATCCACCAGCCCGTGAAAGACATGGAGAGAGGCATGCGTGATGCTAAAGAGGAGAGTTGCATGGTTTGAAGTAAACACTAAGGTAAAGGTCTGTGTTGGATGAGGGGGAGGCTAGCACATAAGACAGAGGTTGTGCATGAAAAAAAAAAGAGTTGTACAATATCAAAACAATAACAGCCTGAGCAAGCTTGCAAGGAAATTTGTGCGTGATGAATGCAAAGGAGGATGTTGTGTGGATAAATGAGCAAGGAGCCTACGTAATGCAAACTAGAGGCCAATGCATTTTTAAAACAAAACATTTAAAACATTCAAAACAAATGCGCTGGCAGGTTGTAAAGGCAAGCATGCCTTTGTGGAATTATCCCACATGCGTAGGGTGGTGTGGTATTCTGATATTTATTAAGCACAACACATAGAATGAAATGTGAATTAAGCATCGAGCTTGTGCTCGGGGTTAGTGGTGACTGCATCTTAGCAAAGTAATTTTGTACATGCAGATTACCAATGTCTTAAAACTTCAAAACTATTAGTCCCACATTGTTAGTGGGAAGGGAGATATAAGTGTTTATATAGTAAAACGCTTGCAACACAACATGAAGTAAAGTGCAGAGAGCTCATTCTTGTGCTCAGCTATGGGAATCCTTGTTGGAGGAGGTAAGTGAAACAATATTTTGGGTGCGCACATGCAAGGGAGCTTTACAAAAGTTGCAAAATCTAGTCCCACATTGATGGGGAAATGGGACTTGCAAATATTTATAAGCACATAAGCAAGGGTAAAGTGCAATGTAAAAATTAAAGATTAATATGTCAAGGTAAAGACCTGATTTGAAATAGACTATTGAAAATGCAGTATTATAAATACATTATGCACGCCAAATATTATTAAATCTGCACAAGAATACTAAAGAAATAAGGAAATAAATATTAAAGTGCATAGAACATTTGAATTAATATGATTAAAGTGCAGAAATAAAGTATTGATTTATTTATTTATGGGTGCAAATTATTGATTTATGGGTGCAAAGTATGAATTTAAATTATGCAAACAAAGGAAGAAAATGTCAAAATGTGCAATTCACGATGGATTTTAAAGTATTTTCAAATGCATAAAATCAAATTTCAAAGATTTTTGACGGGAGGTTGTTCAAATAGCAAAGGGGATATTTTCAAAATGAAATCAGATTTTCAGATTTGAAGGAGGCAAAGAAGATATTGTTAGTTTCTCTTTCTATATAAGGGGTTTTTCTTCATTGTATAGGGGTTCCAATTTCTGAGAGGTTCAAACTTCTGGGAGAAACTCTCTAATGCAAGTTCTGATTAGGATTAGTGTGATAATTTTAGAGTATTTTATCATTATGAATGTATTGAAACAAAGGGATGTTAATGAGAATATAGGAGGGATTCCTTTTACATATATGTGATGTCTTCACGTGTTTGTCTTTGAGTTCTTGTGTATTAAATCTATAAGGCATTTTAAATACACTGGTTATAAGGTAACGGTGAGATTGTTCTTGAGTTTCTTTCAAGGGAAGAGTAACTCTTAAGGGTAGTTTCAGAGGGTTCAAGGCTTTCATAAGAATTTGATACATAGATATGGGAATGAGAAGGTGACTTGTAAGGCATTTCACCTGGGTTTTGGGTGTGTTATTATTAATAAGTTTCTATGGATATATCTTCTTTTGAATCCATACCCAATGGATTAGGCATTGGCTTTATACCAGAACTGCAACATAGTCATTCAAATCAACATTTAACTTTTGTTTTAAGGGCATTAAATGATTGCCAAATCTAGTTTGATGGGCATGAATCCATCCCATGATTCATTGAAAGAGTGAATCCATTAGGTTAGCCTGCCTGAGCCTCTGAGCTCGAAGAGAAGAAGGATGAGAATCCTTAATCCATTGTAAGACTAACTGTGAAGCAGTGAGTCTCAAGTTAGGTACACCCGCCCGATTCTATGGATCTCGAAGTGAAGGAGGATCATATCCTTGTTAATTGGCCTTTTTCCCTACCTATCTATTGTTGGGTTAGAGAGAGTTGCAGATTTGAGTTCTTCTTAGATTTGCAAGAAAAAGCACTAACACATCCTTGATCTTGCATTATCTAATGGACCTACAAATCAATCCATTGAAGCCCTTGTAACTATCTAAAAAATTCAAAATAATAGTGTTAGTGATAGGATGTATATCTACACCCCAATAATTAGTTGTATCCATTAGATACAAGGATTGTAAGGGAAGAACATTACATGAAGAGTAAATGTAATATAAGCACTACAAGCATGCATATATTAATGCCTATAAAATGCATGTAATGACTTGTAAATGTCTCCAAAGATAATCATGGTGAGCACAAGGGCTAGAGATGATATTAGAAAAAAAATGTTGCCCTCAACATGGAAAAGGATGGTGATGCGGAAAAGTAATGATGTGTAATTGGAAAGATGTACCAATGTAAGTGCAAATCAAAGTGAAAATAGATAAAATAGCCTTGGATGGCCCAAAAAACATCTTGTGATGACTAATGATGTGAATCATGTCAATAGATAGGTGTAAAACCATGTCTAAAATTGCATCTTTTTGTATCAAGCGTCGATCTCAAGATCCAAGAAGGATATTGAATATGCATGGAACATGGAAAGAATGCTAAAATGTGTGAATGATTAGCACATGTGTGTTTTAAATATGTCTTGATGTGCATACATAAGTGGCATGGATCAATGTGGTCATCTATATTTGTCATTGAAAAAGTGTCATTTTATGATGAATAGGTGCATTATATTTTATTAAATATTAATTAAAGTACACATATTCATAAATAGGTGTTGGGTGGATACAAGATCACACACCCAAGGTTTCAAACGAGTAGTCTCCGAATAATATATAAAAACATTAAAAAGTCACTTAAGCAACTAGAGAAGCTTTAATTACAATAGGCAGAGGATCTTGGTTTATTTGATTTACCCCATGTACATTAGTGAGGTCTTGTGTGATGTCAAGAACAAACCACCCAGGTATTCTTCTTTATCTTTATCTTTGTCTTCAATGTAAGTAGGAGAAACTGTCAAAGCTAGCTAAGGGAACTGCTCAGAAGAATTAGGAGTCGACCAACCAAAACTACCACCAGCCAATGACCCTGTACCCCTTAGAGGCCACCCAGAAGTAGGAACCCCTAGGGCAGTGATGTAGAACACTATTGAGAAATCCATGACAAGCTGCTACAACTGTTATAATGTTGGCAAAGAGTTGGAACTTGTGGAAGCAAGAACAACAAGATGAAACATTTGACCTCTATGTTGACCACTAGATGAAGAACAATCATGGCAGGTAGAGGGGTTCAAGGCACTCTAGCAATAGTGCATGGGGCATTACCCCAGTGATCAAGAAACTCTTGAAGGTGAACCACCTTAACGTCTTGCACTTTAATCTATAACCAGATATTTGAGCAAAGAGTAGCTTTAGCATAAAGTAAAAAAATTGTATCAACATAGCAATGAGCAAAAACTATAGAAGTTGTATTTTCCTATGGAGTTAATAACATATCCACCCTATCAACATGCCATATTTAAGTATACATGAACGGATTACAAGGCAAGTCCCCTCAAAGAGCTATATATTAGGAAAAATAATTTGGGCAAAAAAGGTGAGAAAAGTTGTCAATCCAACTCCAATAGTGTTGGGCAACATGAAAGAAAAAAAGGTGTTTGAATGAATATGGTTGCCCACATAATGGGCAACCATGGTTCTCAATGCCGATATATATGAGATGAGACCTCACAAATAAGCATTAGAAAATAATACACCAAGCAAAGTGGGCGATCTTTAGCTCAACACAAAACGACTAGATATTGTAAAATTTATGTTGCTAGACCAAGAAAGGTGACTTTAATGTCATCTCAACTTTGAATTGGGCACCATGAAAAGATGTGGTCAAATCCAATGATATCCCAAATGTGGCTTGTAATTGTAGAATGAAATATTGGAATTCCAACTCTAATCATTCCATTATGGCTTGGAAGAAAGGACATCAATCTTATGAAGATTTTCTGCTAAAAGAGTTGACCTAACAATGTCACGTGTCTCTTGATCTAGCTAAGAGAAATGGTACTAAGCATACAAATTATCCCATGAGAAAAGACTCCTAGTTTTTCTAGAAAACAAATCTCAAGGAGTGTGAATGTCTTTCCTATGACAATGTAAGACTTTGACCCAAACAAGTCTTGCCAGAAGAATCCGTTGATATTGAATGAGAAGAGACCACCAAAGGTTGTGTTGGTTGAAGTAGAACTCGTCCCTAAAACTAGACCCAATCCAAAAATACAAAGGCTTAATGAATTCCCAAGCATGCTGAATTATTTTAACAACAAAAGTGCCCTCGACATGCATAACTTCTTTCATAAGAAGGGTTTGAAATCATTCCCCTTCCAAGCAGGTCAACTAACCAAATAGATGAAATAAATACATTGTTGGAGAAGAATATTCTTGGCCTCATTGCAAAAAATTGCATAGATAACCCATTTGATATACAAAGGCAACCTTGACGCTAGGTAGAAAGTATCCCAAGCCCACTAAATTCCCACAAGAGGTAGTTAACTCCTAGGTCACGCGATGAAAACCTTTGTGGTCCTCATAAGAAGCCTAAATAAAATTGCAAAGAAGTTTCTCAAGATTCAAATAGGAGTCCTTTGACATAGTGCAACAAGAGGAGTAATGGGTATTTGTAATAATTTTAGAGAAAATATGGAAATTTCCTATGAACGAGAGTAGTTTGGTAACCCTAAATGACAACTTCTTATCAATTCTAGTGAGAATTGTGTTCTAAAGGTCAATCAAATAAGCTTGAAAGGAAAAGGGAATGCCAAGAAATATGAGAATTTCCTTGTGATCAATCCACTATGAGCCATAGCTAAGAAACCAAGGTGGTGTAGGGAGAGCAGTCTAATGACAACATTGAGTCTTGTGTCACTAAATAGTCAAGCCTGAGGCCAATAAAAATGTGTCAATACATTGAAGTGTCTCCTTGATATTTATCCCCTCTTCAATGAGAGTTAGAAATGAGTCATCTACAAAGTGACTATTGACCAACTAATTTGATGAATTGGGTAGGGAATCCCTTTCACCTGCTCATAGGTGACAGAGTTTTCCAACAAATTGCCAAATCCTTTAGTAACAAAAACATATAAAGAAGGTTCAAGAGGGAACCCTATTAGATTGAGGGATAAAGACCAAGGGTTAGAGACTCATGGCTATTGATGTTCTTAGAAGAAGATGAATATTAAAAAATTATATTCACCAGTTGAATAAATCTAGGATTGAAACCCAAAGCATCAGGCATAGAAAGAATAAAATGCAACTCAATGTGATCAAAAGCTTTAGCGAAATTAATTTTTAGGAAAATGAATTTTTACATAGAGTGCCTTGCCCAATCCATTCCTTTTTAGACAATAATAATCTTATCTAGGATGAACTATTTGAGGAAGCACACGGTGGATCTTCAAAGCTAGGGCCTTGGTGATGATCTTTTAATACATCTTGAACAACGTGATCGACCACTAGTTGTAGATGTCTTTATGATCCCGATCATATCTAGGTTTGAATTTAATATTTTCTCTATTTCTTTGCTTTCCTAAATATTCTTTATGAAAATCCTTGAGGTAGACATTATGAAAATAAAATCTCACATAGGCCTGCAAGGCTTTATAGAGTTCACATGGGAAGCCATCACACCCATATGCTTTATCATCAGCCATAGAATTGGTTGCTTCCTTGAGGTCTCAAAGGGAAAGTAACTTCTCATAAGAGGACCTTTGAGATTCATAAATCATGCACAAAACAATCTAGAGGTGATCCTAAAGAGAAATATCTTTCTCGGGAGAAGGCTCCTAAGAAATGACAACCTTCTCGTAAAGGTGAATAAAAACTTGGAGAATATATGGTAGTCAACAAATGAGATTTGGACTCTATTATTTGTATGTGGATGATGATAATTATGTGGTGGGCATGGAATTATCTTGGGGCCAAATCATTTTTAGTTTATGAAAAGCTCATTAAATTGTGAGGCGACAAAAGTACAAAATAAAAAGCAATGAAAATGACAAACTTGTCCCAATTTTGAAAAATTATAAGAGGGAAAGGTCATCACAAAGAACCAACCAACCATCTTTACTTATTTTTTATACCTTGGGAAGAATGGTGAGCATTGAAGAATATAAAAGGTAATAGTTCAAAAAATAAATCAATATTACTAAGGAAAATTCATCAGCATCAATCAAGAAAGAATATTTTACTTAATGCGACCAATAGAAGATGGGATTTGAGGATAAAATAGGTTATAATAATCTATGAGGTTCCTAGAAGAGGTCATTTACATTCTCTTGTTTTCAAATTTTATATCTCTCTAGTGAGAGATTATGAGCAAAATGGTGAACATTCCATGGCATAAGCATCGTGCAGAGTGTGTACAAGATTTTAAGAGATGATTAGGGTGAGGGTTGATAGTACCTAACTCAACACATGAAATTAATTTTCTATTTTAGGGCATTTATGGTAGGCTTTTAGGAGTCAAAGTATAAGCGTCATTTTATAAAATGGCCCATGTGCAGGGTAAAGTGGCACATGCACCTAAAATTGCACATATGTGGACAACATTTTAGGGAAGAGTCATTAGTGTCTAGAATAACACTTGTGCTGGGAAAAGTGGCACATATACAGATTAGTGCATGTGCATAGGGAAATGGTGTTTCTATTTTTTAGTTTGGTGTGAAAAGAAAAGACACTTGAATACATTTTTTTTTGTTAATTGGGTATTTGGTTTGCAGGAGAGATTGGCCATTTTGTAGTTGAGGGGGCGTCAAGCATTTAATTTGAGTCTACAAGTGTGGATTACTTGTAAGGAAATTAAGGTAGTGAAACAACTTCCTACACTAAAAAAATTCATATCTTTACAATAGTCATAGAAACTTAACAAAAATAAACATCAATTAGATGCATAGAACAACACAATGAGCTATGTGGGGAAAACCCTTTCAAGAGAAAAATCCCATACTCCAAATACTTCCCAATATATTATTCAAAAGACAACAAAATATTACAATATACTTGTAGAGAAAGCTTCTCATAGGAGTATCACCAACCAAAGATCTAGATGTTACTCAACAACTATTAGACTCTTTTTACAAACCCTCTATCTCATTCACCCAATATATAGGAGATATAATGCATGCAACCATCAAACAATATTACAAAACCATAGGCTAAAAACCACTTATAAAGCGGTGTTCACCTTATCTTCAATCAAAGATGTCCTATGAGGTGTCAAAACACACACCAACTTGTGTAACTCCCTTTTACAACTCATTTATGTGTTCAACACATTTTTACATTTCCTATTTTAGGAGAACAAAATTCAAGAAGTCATAACTCTCAAGAACCAGGTGACTGATCGATGAACTGTTTGAAGTGCCAAAGAGCTCACAATGTACTCTATCAAGCTATAACCCACATCAGTTACAAACACTTTCAAGTTGTTTTTGAGCCTCTAAGACCTTCAAAATTGACCTTGTAAAATTTATTGAGCAACTTCAAAAATAAACACTTTAATATTTTCAAATTTGGATATGATCTTGCAATGAACATTTATTGGCATGCTTATCTAGCTAATCCAAACCTTTCGAGAAAGTTTAGTGAAAATTTATGATCAAATGTAAACTGAGTATAAATAGTAACCATATGTAAATACAAGTTTGAGATGCATTTTCCTAACAATCTCCCACTTTTCGAACACATTGTAAGAGCAAAGGTGGTATCTATACCATAGTGTGATTTTACTAGGGGTCATGAAGCCTTTAGACTCTGAACACCATCTAATTTCTTTGTGCTCATAGCCTAAGTTAATGAATCTGCAATATTCACCAAAGTCTCTACCTTAACTAGCTTCACCCTACCATCCTCAACCATATCTCTGACAAAATGATATTGAACATCAATGTGCTTGGTCTTCACATGAAATGTTGAGTTCTTAGTTAGGTAGATCACATGCCGATGGTCATTATAAAATGTCACTACTCCTTGTTTCATTCCAATATATGAACACAGTCTCTTAAGCCAAATGGATTCTTTACAAGCATGAGTAGCTACCATATACTTAGCTTTAGTAGTGGACAAAGAAACCACAACTTGTTTCTTACTCATCCAAATAATTACACCACCAAATAAAGTAAACACATAAGCACTAGTGGATTTATTACTATCAATATCACTTGCCCAATCTAAATCCACATAACCATGAATATGAAGGGAAATTTTATCTCATATCATATTATCATGATAACACAAAGAATACTCTGAGGTACCCTTCAAATATCTGAAGACTCTTTTAACTACATCTTAATGAACTTTATCAATATTAGTTATATCTCTAGAAAGAACTCTCATTGCTTGGGTAAGGTCTGGTCTAGTACAAACCATAGCATACATCAAACTTCCAATTGTACTCTGGTAAGGTACTCTACTCATGTCTTCCATCTCTAATGGAGATGCAAGAAAATTCAAATAGACAACTTTGTTCCAACTATAAAAGGAACACATAATGGTCTAGAATCCTACATGTTAAACCTCTATAAAATTGAGTTCACATACTTACTATGGCCTAGCCATAGATTTTTGTTAACTTTCTTCTAATTTCCATCCCAAGAATGTGTTTTTCTACACCAATCTCTTTCATTTAAAATTTAGCAACAAGGTGAGACTTTAGTTCTACAGTCATATATTTCCTTTTACCAATGAATAACATATCATCAACATATATGCAATGTACAGGAAATGACCACCATCAAATTTATAATGAACACAATGATCTAATTTAGAATTCTCAAATAACAAACTCAACACACACATATCCAATTTCTGGTACCACATTCTAGGACTCTGCTTGAGGCCGTATATAAATTTATTCAATTCGCAAATCGCATTACTTTTACCTTTTACCACAAAGTGTTCTAGTCATGTCATATTAATAACATCTTCCAAACCACCATGAAGGAAAGTAGTTTTCACATCCATTTTCTCAACCTCTAAATCATAAGTAGCATCAATAGAAAACAAAAATATAATGGATGTCATTTTTGCATCATGAAAAAACATCTCATCATAATCAACTCCATCAACCTGAGAATAACTCTTTGCAACCAACCTTGCTTTATACTTCTCAATGCTTCCATCTAAACCAATATTTTTCTTGAACATCCCTTTGCAACCAATATGTTTTTGTCCTTCAAGCAATGGTACAAGATCCCATGTATCATTCTTTTTCAAAGCTACCATTTCTTCATCCATAGAATTTTTCTAGGATTTTGCATCATTTGTACCTGATGCAACTTCTACAAATCTAGGTTCATTAACGCTAGTATTCAAAGAAAAAATACATCTCCAATCGGTAGGTGGATACCTTTCAAGTGGTTGTCTATTCCTTGTAGACCTTTGAACAAGATGAGTTGGAGGTTCTTCCCGCTCTTTTGAAGATTCAAAGCTAGATGAAATTTCCTCAAATTCTTGTCTATCTAGGAGCATCAATTCAACTTTATTAGACGTAGAAGGTAGTTGAATCACATTTTCCTTTTTAGTTTGTTTAGTCTTCAATGTAACACAAGAAGGGCTAGTTTCTCTAAAAATAAAACTTCTACTAGGTACCGCCTTCTATGCAACATGGTCCCAAAACTTGTATCCTTTCACACCATATTTGTATCCATTAAAGATACATTTCATAGCCTTGTTCTATAACTTTGTTCACTTCTCCTTTGGTACATATGCATATGCCTTGGAGCCAAAAACTTTAAGATGTCTCAATGATGGCATATGACCTGACCATGCCTCCATAGGCATTTTATCAACAAGAGATAATGTAGAGTGCATGTTAATTAGGTAGCAAGCAATGACAACAACTTCAACGCAAATTTTTTTCTCTAGGCCAACACCACTCAACATATTTTTAGCCTTCTCCATCAATGCCATGTTCATCCTTTCTACAACTACATTCTATTGCAGAGAATATAGAGTTGCCTTTTTCCTATGAATGCCACAAACTTTACAAAATATATTGAAATCATTAGAGAAAACTTCACCACCATTATCAGTCCTAGTACATTTTATTTTCCTTCCAATCAGCAACTCAACCATTGCTTTAAATTCTTTAAATTGACTAAAACATCAAATTTACTCTTTATAAAATATACATATGTCCTCTTTCTATATTCATCAATAAATGAAACATATTATGTGTGTTTTCCAATGGAATGGACATCTACATGACCAAACACATCAAATGAATAAGATCCAACGACTACAAGATTTATGAGAACTTGAGTAAAACTAAACACATTTTTATTTTGTATAAATGCAATTCTCATATAAATCAAAATCAAGATCTTAATCATTCAACTAGGTTTTTAATTTTCAAGGTCTTGAGACCCTTCAATCCAATGTGGCCAAGTATCTGGTGTCATAACATAGTCTTATCTATAGGTAACTTAGATTCAAAAGAAAAAATACCCTTAGGTACCTAATATCCACGATCATTTGTTGAAGGTTGAATAGTTTCACCTTTTCTAATAAAGTATCCACAAATTTGGTTTTCACATAAGTACTATTACACTCAACAATGTATGCTTACATCTTATACATTGTGCCAATTTTGACACCTCAAACAATCAACATAGCACCTCTCACCATTTGCATCTTGCATTAGAAAATACTACTTGCATACCTAAATCTATTATTTTTCTCACAAATAACAAATTTCATTTTGGACTAGGAAGATGCAACACACCATTACTCCTTATTCTACCATCACGAAACTAGATTCTAACTTTAAAATGACCAATAATATTTAAATGAGAATGATTACCCAAGTATACCTTACCTCCATCATATTCTTCATATTAAAAAAACTAATCTTTATTAGAGTTCATATGAAAATATGCAAATGAGTTAATTAACCATGAATCGTCACATATATGAGTGCCCAAAGCTACAATTAATGCATCGCCATCTTTCTTCTTAGACTAAGAATCTAAATTGATTTTCTTTTTCTTCTTCTTCACAATACTTATAGAGGTGTCCAGACTTATCACAATTCTCACAAATAATTTAATGTGGTTGGTTGATATGGTTCTATGACGATCGTGCAATGTATCATCTAGCATGTACACTAGTTTTTGTCTCTACACCTCATTTTGAATTTTTTGGGTTGATATACATTTGCAATTTTGTTATCTAGTGGCCAATTGAAGACGTTTCGATCCCTATGATGGTATCTAACGATTATGGTGATATTTTTGGTGAGTGTGTTAACTAGGTGTGATTCTTAACACAATGCCTTTGTAATATCCCTTGCAAAAAATTCAAATCTGATATGAAATCACCTTAATAACTTGAGGAAATCCTTTCCAAACTACCATAAATTTAATCAAACACTGCCAAGGAGATAAGCTAAAATAATTGTACAGGAATGCAACCATACCCAAAAAAGTGATATTTGAATGAATGTTAATATTTACAACTATTATGAGCTTATTTAATTCATCAATTAGTTTCTGCAACAAATTGATCAAAATTAAAATTCAAAATGGTGCCAATAGGCCCTGTTGAACAACCTATTTTCAAGCAAACTTCACCAAACCCACAACAAAATTTCATGCAACTGATTTATAATGAATGATGAAAATTTGCAACAAGAAAATATATTATATATGTCATAAATTTATTCAATCATAAAATTATATTGGCTGCAACTTCTTACAAAAGAAAGAAAAATAAAACCCAAAATCACTTACTAAACTTTATTGAGCTTGCAAGACAACACTCAAAACTTCCCACAAGGGTCTATTGTAATAAAATAATAGAAAATACAAGGACATAGAAATGGACCCATGAAAACAATTCTTCCATAAACATTTTCACCAATTAAAGCATTCAAATTCCAAACTACCACTTCAAACCTGTAAGCCAAACTCTAAAATAGTTGAAACTGTTGAATCCTTAAGCACAATGACAACCTCTAGATGAGATAACTCTTAGTAAACCTTAGCCTCCTGATCTTATATTACCTTACTGAACCTTAGTATCCCTTCCTTATCCCACCTAGAAACCTTCAAAATCTCATTATTCAGTATCCTTCTCCACAGGTTTATCAGCCTCTGAAGAAACAAGCCAAAGCTCTGTCAAATATTCCAAAACAAGAATGATAAAATTTGGAACCAAAACTAAGCATATATGAAACCAATTTAAAACTCAAATTGGGCATCAAAATATATATACTTGAAATGGAGGAAACTTGCATGAGTTGGAAATAATCCTTTTATCGAAACTTCCATAAACGCACTAGATGCCAAAGATACTGAAAGTTGTCAAGGAAACTTACCAAAAACCAATCCACTACTAGTTGTTATATGCTGAATGTAGACCTCTGAATTCAACACAAACACAACATAGTCTTTACACAATCGTTCAATTCACAAAGACAAACATGAATTGTTTGTTCTGCAAATTCGATTGAGGCGACCTGTTGCCTCCTAATTAGTT
>MU227975.1:985312-1017667 GCA_018584345.1 Thuja plicata | reverse complement strand
ATAGGGGTTTTTAGCTAATAATCATTGAGAATTTAGGAATTAAATATAATGTCAGATTTATGCAAATTTGGATTTTCTGCATTTGAAACTCAGTCAATTAAAGTCAATTAGGAGAAGAATTTGCCTAATACAATAGGACTTTGAAGATGAGAAAATGCACCAAAATTGATTAGGATTATTAGGTGCGAATTTTGGGGTGTTACACTAGCCAACTTTCCAAAACCAACAAGATGATCCCAAAAGAAGAAGTTACTAATTTAACATTATATGTTGTGATAAATTTAAATTTGCAACAAAAAAATATATTAAATTAATATTTGGTCCCAAACTATCATGTGAACTTGATTTACTATTTTGGGACAATGGAGACTTACACTTTTTATTAAGTGCGTATTTTAAGAATTTTTTTTAAAAAGGTACATGATAAATCCTCCCTTCAAAAAAATTGTTTGTCCTCGAGAAATTGCAACAATGGTGCCTCAAATTCATGATTCCCAAAATAACCCAAAATTTTATACGGCATAATAGATTATGATCTTATGCTTGTGTGAAGTTGCATTTTCCTCCCAAGCATCCTAATTTTTTTTAAATGTACTTTTTTCTCTGTGATATTGACAAGATGATATTATATATGCAATCTCATACTCCTTATTACATGAAGTTTAATTTCATTCCTTTAAACCTTTCCAATCAATAACATTCTCCCTTTTACTCCTTTCCAAAGCTACCTATGTGCATTGTCACCAAGACGATTGTACCAAAAGCTCTTGCAACCATTTTCAAATATATAAATCTTATTTGTGCAGCCTAAATGATGGTTAAAATAGAAAATAATCCCATCATAATAATGGATACCAATCTTGTAAACAAATACCTCCATTGCCTTTGAATTGTAGAGACACTTCCTACAACATATATCACAAACTCCTAGCGATCTTGCCTCTATTTGAAAGATGCTTGAGTCAATGTAGGAACTGATTTTGAGCAGTAATGATGCATATTAAGAACAAAACATTTCATCACATAATAGCATGCCAAAATCCAAAAAACTCTAAATATTGATATTGGAAATCCCAAGCCATTTTTATGGAAATCTATGCACTTCCTAAGTCCTCCAACTAGCACATACTAATCACCTAATAAAATCTTCAAAATGTTAGTAGAAAATTATTTGATTGCACCTTCTACTAAATAAGGTGACTTAATGATATGCCTAAATTTTATTGTACCATCCTAAATTGTAAGCACATGTGTGCTCTGTAATTTAACAATTGTTTAGCACCCACCTTAGTGTATTTGCATTATAGGACTCCCTAATTGCACTTAATGCATCCCTAATTCAAATTTGACTCCTCTTCTCTCTTCAACTTGTGCAAAATTGAGGTAGGATCTAATTTATAATAATCCTCCTCTATTTTCCTCCAATCACAAACTCCCTTCATCTCCTAGGTCCTATTTTACCTCCTTTTGACCTCAGAATTCAACCCCGTTGTCGAAATCAACCAATATTTTTAACCTATAACTATCAAATCAATAGTGACCTAGTCGTAGGGATTAACCAAATTCCCTGAGGACAAGGCCAACTTAGGTTGGCCTTGTCCTGGACTAGGCTGACCTAACTTGATTGTTTCCTAAGGGATTGAGCCCAGATTTAGGGCATGTGTCCATCTCAATGGATTTGAAATGTTTCCAGATTTGTGGTTGGTTATGCAATTCTAACTTTTGAGATCACTATAAAAGCAACCTACTTTCTTCATTTTGGCATAATGAAATCAAGTGCAAGGTGAAGACCCCAGTTTGACCACAACAAGCAATTCAAAGGTGGAAGCCCAAGTTTGATGACATCCGTTGAAGCAAGGGTTAGCTATTGAAGACTTCATTCAAGCATTCAAATCAAGCATCTACAACTTCAAATCAAGCATTCAAGACATCACTTTTCTTCATCATGGAGTTTCAAACGGATTATTGGATGGCTAGGTGTACTTTTTCCCTTGAAGGCTTGACATACTCTAGATTCACAAGCACATCACATTTTACTTGTTCTAATGGCTATCCGTGGAGGTGGGAATCAAAAAAATGGGGGGTTGACTAAGGTAAACCCCTACATAGCCACCCACACACACATTTTCTAGATTTGCAAGTTCAAAGTGCAGGTACAAGTATAGATCCAGAAAAGCGACAATCTGATCATTCCAGAACCATTCTGCATTCCAATACAAAAAGTCTCTGGACAAGGCTGATTTAAGTCAACCTTGTCTAGGACTAGGTCAACTTAGTTTGACCTCATCCCTTCTAGGATCAAAAAGCTTCAGTACAAACAGCACGATGGGTTACAAGTTGCCAGATCTGAGAAATTCCAAAATCCTAGACTCCGACAGATAGGAGAATCAGTCTAAAAGTACAATCTTCCACTTCAATTTCTAGGTGCACACATTCACATCCCTATTTATTTGCATTTACTTTTATAATCATCTTTGTCATTTCAGATTTACATATGATTTGTATAATCTCTATTGGAATCAACCAAATCTAATCCTATAAGGCATAGCTCTTGTGTTACCATCCTCACTCACTTGGTGGTGCGTACACGATCTGTCTTGTAGGCTAGGGTTTGTGATTCCAATGTATAATAGCCCCCATAATATTTGGTGAGTGATCTACATCCTAGCATTTCTCACCATTTCCTATTATACATTTTGGTGAATCCGAACCTTTCATGCATTGTACCTTTTGTATTGGTTAGTTAGATCTTGCATGTATTTCAATAATCTTAAAAAGAACAAAAACATTGTCATTTAGTGATTAGATTTACTTTTTATGCTCTCATTATCTTGTTTATCAGTTACTCTTTCTTGTATCATAAAAAGGGAAAAGAACAAAAACATAGTTATCTTTCATTTCCTTGCATTGAATTTACATTTGAAAAATGCAAAAACAATTACATTTCATTTGTCCTTAGCTTGTTTCAAACATGTATGATTTCTTTATTAGTGATTATTTTGATGATTCATTTACTAGTCATGATGTTAACAACCCTCATGAGGTGTCTGGTAGTGAATATAATGTTATGAAAGGTGAAGTCTTTAATGAATCCATCTCTACTAAGTCTTCCTCTACATCTCTTCAATCAACCTTTTACCTAAAAAATGCTTAAATTTATTCCTTTGAGTGATTATGTTTTCAACATTGAATTATCTAAAGTAGTTGTCCACGCCCAACCTATGATAACCAATAGGCTTGTGATAACTGTCAAATAATGTACTCAATCAAAACCTCTTCAAACTTCCACTACACCTGTGATTACAGTCAAAGGATACAATCAACAAGATTATTTCCAAACTCTAAACAAGCCTATTGTAACTATGAAAGGAAAATCTATAAGTCTTTTGGAGTTTATTAAGGAATATCATGCAGTGCCTCACACCTACCATACAAGAAATAATCCACAACCTACTGATATGGTTGTTCCAACTTATTTATTACCTTCTCAACACGTGCTTCCTTTAGCACCACACTTACCTCCCAATCCTGGAAAGGAGTATGTTTTGGTAGAATAATTACGTGCCACTCCTTCTAATATTTCTCCTTGGGAACTCCTCCAAACTTTGCCTACATATCATCAAGCCTTGAAAAAAGCTTTAAATACTCTTCCAACTCCTCCACCTAGTCAAGATAACATCAATTCTTGTTTGGAATGTATGCATTCTACGCATGTTCCAGCTCAAATTGTCTTCACTCAAGATGATTTTCCCTCCAAGGAAGTTCAAGATCAATATGATGCCCTTATGGTGGTTTTCCTTATCAATGGTAACCTAATTTATAGGACCTTAATTGATAATGGGTATGGATTAAATGTTTGCAATATGGACATGTTTAAATAAATCAAAGCTGATATTTCAACTATTAAACCTGATTTTATTCTTATTCGTGGCTTTGACAACATTGTTAAGAAAACATTGGGTATCATTAACTTGCCTATTAATTTAAGACTTGTTATCTTAGACACGCCCATTCACATCATGCCTGGACCTCTCAATTACAATATTCTTTTGGGTAGACCTTGGTTACATGTTATGCATGTTGTTTCTTCTACTCTTCATAAAAAAGTTAAGTTTATTTACAACAATTTGATGTACACTCTCATGGGAGATGATAAACCAAATAGTTGTTTGAATGTTGTGTCAAGCACTGAACCCATGTTTGTTGAAGAAAAACAAGATCAAGAACTTAAGGATGATCCTTCTCTTACAAGTATTCTTCTAGAAGATGATTGGGGAACCTTAGATATTACACCAACTTATATTGGAGAATATAAAGTTCTGAAGCTAGAATGTCAACAGCCTAAACTTGACAAAGAACCTATAACATCAACACCTCTTTCTGATGAGCTTAGTAACAATTTTTTTGCTGCTTCCACTAGTGAATCTTTAGAAACTATCAAACCTGATTGTTATGACATAGTGAGTCATGAAGCATCATTAACTCTTTCGAATATGGCTTCCCGATATGGTCCTGGTTATCATTTACTAGCAAAACATGGATTCAATGGAAATGGATGTGGAAAATATGAATAAGGAATTTGAGTACCCTTAAACGGTGATGAAAATGAACAATCTTATGACTTAGGTTTTAATCCTTATTATCAACCACAACTTGTTACTCTTAATGTTAATAACATCTCTTTTGGACCTTTGAAAGTTGTGAATCCCCATCTCATTGATTTTTATTAGAAATCCTCTTTAGATACCTTTAGTACTGATGATGCTTTAGCTGAATTCTTGGGGGCATGTGAAGATCTTCCCTCCTTTTCATCACAATAGGAGATTTCCTTATTGTTTGATTGTTGAAGCATACTTTGGGAAAGAGCCTATTTTTTAACATGATTTCCCTTTTCCTATGGACATCTCTTAGAAAAGTAATCTTTTGATTACGGATACCATTGATGTGCAAATGGATCCTTATAACACTGAAAAAGTCATTAAAATTGGAAGATGTTTAGATGAGGATGAATGGAAGGACTTTTCTTCTCTTCTTCTTGAATTTTCTAATGTCTTTGTGTGGGCTTATTTTGATATACCTAGTATTGACCCTAAAATTGTCATGCATAACATTGTCCTTCTTCCTAATGTGAAAGCAATCAAACAAAAGATACACAAGATGAATCCCAGTATTGCTCTTCTTGTTAAAGATGAAATTGAAAAGCTCCTTGATGCTGGTTTTATTCGTCCTATTGACTACTCTCCTTGGATCTCAAACATTTTAGTTGTATCTAAGGGTGACAATAAAATCCAAATGTGTACTGATTTTTGTGACTTAAACAAAGCTTCTTTGAAAGATGATTTCCTGCTCCCAAACATTGATATGATAGTGGATTCAAAGATAGGACATGCTTTATTATCTTTCATGGATGGATTTTATGGATATAATTAAATCTTCATTCCTACTCATGGTCAATAAAAAATTGCTTTCATTACTCCTTGGGGAACCTTTTGTTATCTTTTCATGTCCTTTGGGTTAAAAATGAGGGAGCTACATATCAACATTCTATGACCCTTATCTTCGACGATTACATCCATAAGATTCTTGAAGATTATGTTGATGACATTCTTTCTAAGTCTATTGCTTGTAAGGATCACATGATTATTCTTAGACAAATCTTTTAACAAATGCATAAATATAACATGCGATTGAATCCTCAGAAATGTGCTTTTGGTGTAGACAGTGGAAAAATTCTTGGATTTATTATTTCAAACATGGGTATGGAGGTGGATACTGAAAATATTGACACCATAATTAATATGCCACTTCCTTGAAACATCTCACAACTTCATAGTTTACAAGGAAAAATACAAGTTATTCGTCGCTTTGTATCACACTTGGTGGATCGTACTATTCCTTTCACTTCCTTGTTAAAGAAAGACTCTACTTTCTCTTGGAATGATGATTGTAAATAAACATTTGAACAATTCAAACAATATCTTTCTAATCCTCCTATCTTGTAACCTGCTCAACCTAATCAACTATTATTTCTATACACTTCTTCTTCTCCTAATGCTTTAGTATTGTCTTAGCCCAACATGATAAGAATGGAAAGGAGTGACCAGTGTATTATATCAGTCATAATTTGGTGGATTATGAAACTCGGTACACTATGATAGAAAAATAATGTCTAGTGTATTATATCAGTTGTACTTTGGTGGATTATGAAACCCGGTACACTATGATAGAAAAATAATGTCTAGCTTTAGTTTTTGCTTGTCAAAAGCTCCAACATTACCTTCTTAATGCCGAAATTGATTTCATCATAAAATTTGATCCTTTGAAACATCTTTTCTCAAAACTTGATTTATCAGGACGCTTAGCTAAATGGGTTATGATGCTGAGTGAATTTGATTTAAAGTTTGTTTCTCAAAAAGAAATTAAAGGACAAGTTTGGACCGATCATCTCACTGAAGCTCCTTCACCTACTTCAACTTCTACTCTTATCACTTTTATGATGAATTTGTCTTACCTATCGACACTAATAATACATGGGAATTATACTTTGATGGATCTCGATGCAGAACTGGCACTGGTGCCAGTGTTATTCTTGTATATCCTTCAAAGAAACCTATACCTTTTTCATGTTGTATTATTTTCTCTTGTACTAACAATATTGCAGAATATGAAGCCCTTATAGCTGGACTAAAAGCAACTTTATCCCTTAAAGTGAAACATATTAAAATCTTTGTAGATTCACAATTTATTGTACAACAGATCAATGGAACATATCAAGCTAAACATACTAAGTTGACTCAATATCGTACTTTAGCCTTAGGCTTTCTTGCTAAATTCTCCTCTCAATCTATTTCAAACCTACCTCATAAGGATAATAGACATGTGGATGTCATGGCTAGTGCAACTTCTCTTATCTCATTTGAAAACAATCTTGAAAGCTATCAATTCACCATACATAATATTCTTAGTCCTGCTATTTCTGAAAGCTCTAATGATGATACTTGTTGTTTTAGTCTTCATTTGGATGAATGGTATTCACACATCTTCCATTACTTAAAAGATGGTACCTTTCCCGAATCAACAATAAGGAATACTTGAGCCTGGATCCACAAACTTGCTATGAGATATATCATCCTTGATGACATTCTTTATAAGCGCTCTTAAAATGGTCTTTTACTTTGATGCCTTAATAAAACTGAGATCCCTATTGCTTTACAAGAAGCTCATTCAGGATCTTATGTCAGACATTTTAGTGGAAAGTCCTTAGTTAACAAGCTCCTTTGTATGGGAAATTATTGACAAACCATGGAGTGATATTCTTTTTCCTTTGTCAAACGATGTCCCCAATGTCAACAACACAATAATCTTATGCATGCTCTTGCTCATGAAATCCGCTCTCAGGTAGTTTCATGGCCTTTTAATATTTGGGGCTTGGATCTCATTGGAAAAATATCACTTCCTTCTCAAGGACATACTTACATCATCACTAGTACATATTACTTTACTAAATGGGTAGAAGCAATTCCTCTTCACTCTACTACAACCGATGCCATTTGCAATTTTATCCCAGAGAACATTATTACACGATTTGGTATTCATCAATGATAATTTATAATAATGGTACTCCTTTTAAAAACAAAGATGTAACATTTATTTTGGAAAATTACCATATCAAGAAACACTTTTCTACTCCACACTATCCTCAATTTAATGGTCAAGTTGAAGCATGTAACAAAACCATTGAACAAATTCTTAGGAAGATTGTTAACAAACACACTAAGGATTAACACATGCAATTGTCCTATGCTTTGTGGGCTTATAGGGCAATTTTTTTGCATTGTCACATGAGCAACTCCTTATAATTTAGTTTATGGTGTAGATGCAATTATGCCTTTGGAATTTTTATTGATATAATTGATAATGACACTTTCAAAGAAAAAAATCTTAAACAACTTGAAATGTTAGATGAGCAACACATTAATGCCCTTGAGCACATCCAATCCTATCATAAATCATTAAGAGATAAGTACAATAAAAAAGTGATTGAGCATTCCTTTTCAGTTGGAGATTTGGTTCTTTATGAAAACCAATGTAATGTCAATGCTCTACCTGGAGAAAGAGGTAAGTTCAGTCCTAATTGGCTTGGCCCATATATCAACACTGAGGTTTATGGTTCTAGAGCATATAACTAAGCTAATATGGATAGTATACCACTTAGGGACCCTCTAAACGCTATGCATTTGCATCAATACTATTTTTAACTTTTCCTTTCTTTCTTTCTTTCCCTCTCATCTCAATTTCTATAGGTGCTAGTATCTTTTTATTACAGCATTATGTGTAAATATTGATTATTTTCATATATTGCTTCATTCTTGACAAAAAAATGTACATATTTTAGTCCCAAATTAACTTGTAATGTGTTAATCATGTTGGTTAGGATACTACTTGGAAGATGTTTGCACCTCTTTCTTTCTATCAGTAATTTATGTTTAAATAGATTAGTGTTTAATTATTTCTTATAGCTAGACACCATGTTCATTTATTTACATAAGCATGATATATCATCACAATGACATTTTAATCTTTATCGCATTGATTACATGCACAATCATAAAGGAATTTAAAATAGCAATAGACATGTAAACACAAAGAACATCAGTTTATATTTATCAAAATATTTGGTACATGGTTGTGTAGACGTCTAAAATCGTCCTTATATTAATTTAATTAATATTCCCTTAGCATTATAATTAATTTTAATTAATTAATTATATTTGTTATGTTCTTCTATTTATTTAATTAAATTCATTTAATTAAATATAGTTCACTTTCCTTAGTATTTAAATTTAATTTAAATACTATCCCCTTTGATGTATTAAATTTTATTTAAATACATCCCCCTTCATTAGTCTCCTTTAAATAAATTTTCAATTTATTTATTCCTTCACATGACTTAAACTCTACTAAACTATAATTAATCTAAATTTTAAATTTGGATTAAGCTAATTTGAACCTAGATCCTATCCTACCTCACATCACTCTCACCAAATAGACCTACTTACAAATTAACTAAGGTTAATTAGGCTAATTTCTTGATTCCTACACCAATTAGTCCTAATTATTTGCTCACACATGTGTGAGAAAATTTCCAAAAAATTTCTTTTCCAAATAATCCTAATTTGGTGCTAACAAGGTTTCTTACACCCATGACGACACCCTCTTACACTTTCTAAAAGTGTCTCATTGGTCCAAAACTCTTACACCACTTACAAAATCCTCCACGTGTACTTTAAGTACACTTTGACCCATCACATCCAAAGTTGAAGTTGCTCACACATGTGTGAGTAAAGTGGGCCTCTTGCATGTCTTAGGTGTCTCTCATGTGGTACCTATGTGGATGCCACATGAGCTCCACCTCATCCAAGCCCTCTCTCTCCTCCAAAAAATCTATAAATAGAGGTCATTGTCAAGAGCAAATCATCTCCTTTTTATGCATTGTTATCATGTTAAAATAGCTCTAGAATTGCATTAGTTCATGTTCTCCAATATTAGCTCTTAGTTCATTTCATGCTTAGTTCATAGTTGAATCTAGAAATCACATGTTAGGATAATGGAAAATGAATCTAGTTTTTATCATCTCATGCATATCATTCTAGTTTAGTTTGTTTACATTTGCATTTCATCAATGGTGAATAGCTTGAGACAAGTTCCTCATACTTGTTCTTGAGTTCTTCACTCTCTTTGTTTGCATTTTTATCATAGTGGGATTAAGTTATTGTGTTGGGAAATAACACCCACAATAATCTCTAAGAGCAAATCAAAAAGGCTTGGGTGCACTTGTTTGGCTCATCAGAGGTTGTGGTGTAAACCCATTTGTTTCTTTCTTTTCATTTGAATATGCTAACATGATTGTGATTTCTAATGACTAACCTTTGTTGTTTGCATGTTTGAGTGATGGTGTTTGACAGGTAGTTTTTTATCACATACATTTTGGCACGCCCGGTGGGACCCACGTCCCTTTTTTCTAATATTTTTCTTGCAGATTTCATGATTCTAAAAACTTTTTACGCGGACTCGTCTGCGCACTGATTCCGCCATCCACGTTTCCAGAACATCGTCTATGCAGACTTATAATACTATGGTTTAAACTATTTTTTGTCAAGTTTTAAATAGACTTATAATACTATGGTTTAAAATATTTTTTGTCAAGTTTTAAGTATTTTAACTCTCTGGTTTTTGACAGCAAGACACATTTTAAGAGTTAAATGTTGCTTAAATTGATGAAAAAATATGATATTTATGTGTATTAAGTCTGTTTACAGTAGAATATGACTATTTGTTTGTTTAACCGTCTGTGTAGGTGAACATTCGTATCCGCAGATCATCGTCTGCATAGATCACCGTCTGTGCGGATCGCCAGCTGCACAATTTTCATACGGGCTACTATCTTTTGCAACATTTCACATTTCAGATTAGAAAACTACTAATTGTTCGTGTAGGTTCTATGGAAGTTTTAACACATTTTTTGGAATAAATTTGCATGATTAATCATTTGTCTTGGAATGTATGTTGCTCAAGGAAAATTTACCACATCTAATCTTGAATGCTTACGGGAACGAACTTCACATATCTTGAATGACATAAGGCAAATTAACACACCTTACAAAGCTTTCCTCTTTACTATGTAGGAAAAATTGAACATGTATGTTTAATCACACTATTGTGTCTTTTGCTTAGGTAGAAAACACATAGTTTTGCTTTAACTAGGTTCAATTTGGAATGATCTCTTTTTGGTGTGTTTGAAGAAGTGTTTTTCAACACTTCTTTTGAGCTATTTTTCATTAGATTAAATCCCTTAATATAAGTGACGCTATGATTACGTTATAGAATTTGATTGTTTGTTTGTTTGACTGTCTGTGTAGGTGAACAACCATATCCGCAGATCACCATCTGTGTAGATCACCGTCTACGCAGATCGCCAGCTGCGTGGTTTTCCTGTGGGCTACTATCTTTTGCAACATTTCACATTTTAGATCAGAAAACTACT
This sequence comes from Thuja plicata, assembly GCA_018584345.1. Lineage (NCBI taxonomy): Eukaryota > Viridiplantae > Streptophyta > Pinopsida > Cupressales > Cupressaceae > Thuja > Thuja plicata. The sequence goes on along the minus strand of MU227975.1, from coordinate 1,006,623 downwards.
AACTGTTCGTGCAGGTTCCCTAGAAGTTTTAACAGATTTTTTGGAATAAACTTGCATGATTAATCATTTGTCTTGGAATGTATGTTTCTTAAGGAAAATTTACCACATCCAATCTTGACTGCTTAAGGGAGCAAACTTCACATATCTTGAATGACATAAGGCAAATTAACACACCTTTACAAAGCTTTCCTCTTTACCGTGTTAGAAAAATTGAACATGTATGTTTAATCACACTATTGTATCTTTTGCTTAGGTAGAAAACACATAGTTTTGCTTTAACTAGGTTCAATTTGGAATGAACTCTTTTTGGTGTGTTTGAAGAAGTATTTTTCAATACTTCTTTCAAGCTATTTCTCATTAGATTAAATCCCTTAATATAAGTGATGCTATGATTAAGTTATAGTCGTATCCTCTCCCCTCACCTTCATGGATCTTGGGTGAAGAGAAAGCTTAGCTTAATCAAGCTTCTAGAGAGGCTTGTCTAGAGGGTGTACTTCCCCTTTAGAGGATGACCTCAAACCGGTAATCCCTTTGGCCAATATAGAAATAAAGTGCAACCCAAAGGTCCTCTTTATCCCTTCAATCTTGGGTGGTTCGTGTTCAATGGTATTCCATATTGAGTGAATATCCTCATCATATTGGCATGGTTGAACTAGAGACTTAAGTGTCTCACGCTATACAAACTGATTGTGGGGATGCCATGAAATCTTACTAGCAACTGTAACTTAGTAGCCTACCCGATTGACCTCCAAATAGTGACTTATTATAGTGCAAGGGGAGGGAAGATTCTCCCCCCAAGATTCGCATCATAGGTGTCCCAGGGTATTGTGTTTCGAAAGAGATCTTCGTAGCATGACAACAATACCTGGCAAAAGGCAAAAACACGGGTGCCCTTCCGGGGGTGACACTATTGTGTGAGTTGAAGGACTACCAAGCAATGGGCCTATAATATTTCATGTGAATCCAACTTCCTAAGGTAGCTACTGTTTGAACTATCTTCGTTGTGATAAACCAAGTAAAAACATAAGTGGCTTGAAAGAGTCACATGAACATACACAATTGAGATCTTACAATTTGAATCAAAAGTTCCTCAGGGTCACATTTGCTTGTATCTCTCAAGGTTGCTTTGTCCCTTGTTGGGCTATTTTAAGACGTGTGTCTATTATTTTCTGGTTTGAGTGTGCTGAAATTGGTTCTTGCCATCGAAAAAATTTGTCCAAAATCAAACTAAAGATCAAAAAACTGCCCAGAATTTCAACACACTGCCTTAGCAACAGTCAACCATCTACACTCTGGATCCACCATCTATGCAGATTACCATCTGTGCAGATCACCGTTTGCGCAAATCGTCAGATGCGTCTGAGATTATCGTCTCCACTTAAAAACATCGAGCTTCTAAATCTGCTGAGATATCCAAATTTTGGTCTCTTGTAGGACCCTGAAATCATTTGCCCTATATCATTCAATCAATCATCCAAAATTAGAATTTTCATATGACATGACTAGTTTCAAGAAACATAAGAAGGTTAAGCTTCCAACACCTCCAGTCTATAAAGAGCAGAAAGAAACCACTCGCAAATCTAAGGAATATCAACATATTACCACATCTCTCAAACAAGAAATTGAATATCATGAAAAAGTTGATAAAATCCTTTACAACAACAAGATCTGCAACTTCATGGCCAAATATTCTATCAACAGTGCTTTTGTTGCCATTGAGCAATATGATTAGATAACCTCTTGCTTCTAGGATCAATTCGTCAAAATTCTTCCATCATTATCCTTCCTTCTCTTGGAGCATTAGATCAAATCAATCCAATCCTTTTAGGTTGAAAGACCTTAATCAAAGTATTGCAAACCTTCATCCTCAAACAAACACAACATTACTTGTAGAACATCAGTCTGTCTCAAGTAATTTTAATCCCTTAGTGATATCCCATTTTGCTTGAGATCACAAGTCCATCTTCAAGTAGAACAGGTGTTTCTTCAAATCCTTTTGTGTTTGTATCATCACAAGGTTTTTTCATGCTTAGGTTTTGTTCCAAAAACCTTTAAATCAATCAATCAATCCTCAATCTAATCAATTAATCAATCAATCCTTAATCAAACATCAATCCAATCCAATCCAATCAAATCCATAATCAAGATATTTTCTCCATTCTATTTCAATCTTACACCTTCTTGTCTTCCATTCTTCTAAGTCCACCATTGTATGGTTGTCACTCGAACTCAATCTAGAAACATGAGGCGTGGAACACTCAACACCGCTAACTATGAAGTAAACCCTTTTGGCAGTCAATACTTTCAAGGCACTGAAGTACAAGCTAAGGAAATTTTTGAAGAAACTGAGTTAGTAGAACAAGAGGAATGACCTACCCAAGTGAATGACTTCCTTAGTGATCCTTACAATGTGGAGATGGTTGAGAAAACCATTATGCAAAATAGCGGTGAAATATTCTTGAATATTATTTGAAATGGTGTCACATTACCTGCTAACTTTGATGATACACTGCTTACCTAAAACATCACCAAAGCTGCCACTGCCACTACTGTAGCCATGACTTCTACCTCAAATGCTACATCATCATGTGACATCAGTAGAGGACCTTATAATGAACCTTCCACATCAGCACCTGTATCAACAACTGCACCAATACCCCAATTGACGCCAGAGCAAATTCAACAAATCATAAGTGCCTTTCCAAACAATACAACACACAATAGCACTCAAACGGCAACAACTCAAGGAGCAAGCGCTAATGTCAACAACATAGGGTATATTTCTATGCCCTTGCATACATCATCCCTATTTCAAACAAGAGGGATGAAGACATTTGCAACCGACACATCTAGAGCTTATCAATATATACCTCCTCCTAATATTGGTATGACCTCCATGGGATTTTCAACTGCACAGTTTGGAGGAGGAGGGGCTTATGTGCCACCATTTATTCCACAGAATACTCCAGATTTCACCCAACAATTCAATGAGCTCAAAATCATTGTACAAGGTTTACAAAATGGGGGCAAGAAGGAATTTTCTTTTGAGGAGATTTGTCCCTATCCATTTGACAAGTCTTTTACAATGCAACCATTCCCACCAAACTTTGAGATGCCTAAATTTGAGAAATACAAAGGTGAAACATGTCCTCTACAACATATCAAAGAGTTTTACATTGCATGTCAAGAAGTTTCCTATAACGAGAATTACTTAAAAATACTCTTCACTAGGAGTCTTGGAGGCACAACTTTGGAATGGTTCATGGCCCTTCCTTATAGGTCAATCTCTACTTTCTCTAACCTTGCAGAGAAATTTGTTGGACAATATTCGTATAACATTGAGAATCAAGCAACACTCAACAATTTGTGCAATACTAAACAAAATAATGGAGAAACCTTTGCTAGTTTCTTACAACAATGGAGACATATCGCAAATCGGATGCCATGGAAAATACCTGATAGTCACTTAATTGACATCTTCACAAAGAATTTGATCTCTAAGATGTCTTTCCAAATGAAAATGTCTTCACCTAACACCTTTGAATCCCTTGTCAAGAAGGGAAAAGACATTGAAGATGGCCTTTTGCAAAAAGGTAGCATCAAACATTATACTCCCTCCAACAATGATAAACCAAAATTTTGGAGTAAAAACAAAGGAGTTGTCAATGATGGAGTGACTGATGCCAAGCATGTTCAAACTGTCCAAGTGTCCAACAATAACAATCAAAACAATCACAACACCAATCATAACCAAAATCAGAATCACAACAACAATCAAAATCAGAATCAGAATCGGAACAATCAGAACAATCAGAATCAGAACAACAATCAGAATCACAATCAGAAAAACAATCAACAACTGCATAATCAATCATTCATGTTTCCTCGCAATAATTACAACAACAATAATAATGAAAATAAAAATAATAACAACAATCAACAATAACGACAATTCACGACATTGGCAAAACCTCTAGACTTAATCTTCAAACAACTTGCAGATCAAGGAATGATAATCTATCCAAATACTCGACCGTTTGATGAAAATCAACCCAGGCCTATTTGGTATAGAGATAATGAATATTTTGATTATCACCACATCAAGGGACATGATACCAAGAAATGCATGAAGCTTAGACACTTTGTGCAAGATCTCATTGAGGATGGAAAAATTGAAGTTGAAGGTCAGAATGCATCCTCATCTAATACGAAACTTAAAGTCTACAATCAGCCCTTCCCACCTCACAATCAAAACAATGCATCAAACATGATCCCATATGATTACTCTACCAATACTATCACAAGCCATGATCGAACATGTGGGAGTCTAAATGAAAATAATATCTTTATGTTTGACTCTCTTTGTGGCCGCATTGAAGAAGCTGACACGCATGTTAACACCATAATCCTCAAAGCTGGTGATTATAATGCTACCAAATGCAGACCTAGAGTCACTATACAAGCTATTGATAAACCTTCTACATCTGCAAATCCACCTACTGCACCATCTACCACTGCTCAGCCTGCCTCGTGCTATGACCTATTGGCTCAGTTAGGGAAGATGCTTGCACATATATCCATTCTAGAGCTCCTGAAAACCTCGCCAATTCACAGAGAAATCCTTGATAAAGCTCTAAATGAATCCCGTGTCCCTGAGAACATCAATGTTGCACAATTCCAAGCTATGATAGGGAACTTAGCCGCACAAGAACATCTTGTCTTCACCGATAAGGACTTTCATGGTCCTGAACTGCATCATAATAAGTCCCTCCATTTAGAAGGCAAAATCCAATCCACAAGAATAAAACAAATCCTTATAGATGGTGGATCCAGCTTGAATTTGTGCACATTGAAAATGATTCATAATATCGGTCTTTCTGAGGACCTCATCGATGCAGACAAATGAATCACAATAAAGGCCTATGATGATCGAGAGTGAGAAAGCAAGGGTGTGATCACACTACCCTTACAAGTGGGCCCGACCTTGATTGAAACTATTTTCCATGTGTTGGATCTAGATCTACCTTATAATATCTTGTTGGGATGTACACGCTATCAAAGGTGTACTCTCTACTTATCATCAATGTTTAAAGTTCCCACATCACGGTAGAGAAATCACAATTCCTAGAGATCCTGGGTCCTTTCAATACTGCAAGAGACTGGAAGGCAAACAATCTAACTATTGTCCATTGAATGAGTTTGGCAGATATTCTAATCAAGAAGCCCCTATTTTAAACACTCCATCAGTTCAAGAAAAGACATCAGAAACGCTAGCTAAGAAATCCAAAGGAAAGGAAAAAGTTACTGAATACAAGGTTATTGAAGACAAACCCTCCTCATCTGAAGCAAAGGCCACTTTTACAGATCAAGGCATGGGAGAGTATAAATTTGAAAGTGCTCTATGTATTGGGCAACTCTCTTTGTCTTCAAAGTCTTATGGAAGACCATCACCATTACCCCCTCTAAAGACAAAGCACTTATGTGTTGCAAGACAACCACTTTTGAACATTGGGGGTCTCTATCAGATGAACACATGGAATATAATGTCCTTGATTGGCTCTATAATGATGAAGAAGAATGACCTGTAACTTTCCCCAAAGGCAAGTATCCCAAGGTTACTCCCATTGTTGAAAGCATGGGATATCATGGTACTGGCCTTGGAGCTAATGAAACAGGTAAGAAGAAGATCATAACAACCAATGGCTATCCTAAAGGACATGGATTGGATTCGGTAGAGACCAAGACTAACTTAGCTAGGGATTATTGTCTAGCTGCTTCAGATTTAGACACTGAAGAAGAGTTCTTTGAAATTCCTTTCCACTATGTTGAAGATGACCTTGATAATGTTAATTATGTCTTCACTATCACCCAAGCTGACCTTTCATCCCCTTGTCTACCCCTCACAAACCCTAAATTAATTGACTGGGATCAGCAAGATTCACCACTAGTTTTGGACGTTTGTGATTCAGATGAGGCAGTTTTAGCTCTCTTTGGACTCAAGAATCTCTGAGAGTATGAACATCAGATACACTAAAATGAACAATCCTATTTTTGTAGCTAGGTCAATTCTCTCGGTCACAAAAATGAAAAAGAAAATAAAAATAAAAAAAATGAAAATACATCCTCTAGTGAAAACCTCTCGCAGGCACCTTTGGATAAAGAAAAAGATAAAATAAAGGACATATACTCTAGTGAAAACCTTTTTGAGGCACTAGAGGAGGGACAAGCTAACCTATCATTTATATCTTTAGAACCATAAGTGTCCTCTATGATTATCGAAGACACTATTCCAATCAATCTAGGCATAGAAACCGATCCACACATCACCTACATTGCAGTATCTCTTAGTGATCAGGAAAAGAAAGACATGACAATGTTCCTTCATAAACATAAAATCAACTTTTCTTGGACTTACAAAGACATGCCTAGGCTAGATACAAATCTTGTCATGCATCATCTTTCTATAGATCCCAGTGTAAAACCTGTCAAGAAGAAACTTCGCAAGATGCATCCGCAAGTCGTGCTAGTAGTCAAAGTAGAGTTTCAAAAGATGTTGGATGCTGAAGTACTTAGACCGATTGACTATCCTAAATGGGTTTCCAATATTGTACCAGTAGGAAAGCCTACTAGGGGCATTCACATCTGCACTAATTTCAGAGATCTAAACCTTGCATGTCCCAAGGATGACTTTCCACTCCCAAATATTGATATTATAGTGGATTTGACTGCCAAACATTAAATGTTGTCGCTTATGGATGGCTTCTCAGGTTACAATCAAGTCAGGATAGCACCAAAATACTAGCACAAAACCACATTCACAATGCCTTGGGGCACCTTCTGTTATCAGGTGATGCCCTTTGGCCTTAAAAATGCCAAAGCCACCTATCAGCGTGCAATGACTACCATCTTTCATGACCTTTTGCATGTCATCATGGAAGACTATGTGGATGATATTTTAGGAAAATCCAAGACAAGGGAATCACATATTCCTATCCTCACTACCATTTTTGAGCGACTGGAGAAGTATAAGCTTAGGCTAAATCCCAAGAAGTGTGTCTTTGGAGTACAATCTAGTAAGTTGCTGGGATACATTGTGTTACAGTGTGGAATAGATGTAGATCCAAAGAAAGTGAAAGCAATCCTAGAGATGCCACCACCCAAAACATTAAAGAAATTGTGTAGTTTACAAGGAAAACTATAATCAATCAAAAGATTCATGTCACAACTGGCATATAAGGTGCATCCGTTCTCTCATCTCCTGCGCAAGAATATCAAATTTTAGTGGGATTGCTTATGTCAAAATGCATTTGAGAAACTAAAAGGCTATATGTCTAATCCACATGTGTTGGTACCACCTATTGCTAGTTGTCCTCTGATTTTGTACATATCTGCTACAGAGGTCGTGTTGGGAGCCCTCCTGGCACAGTTAGATGATACTGACAAAGAGCGAGCAATTTACTATCTCAGCAGGACTCTTATTAGTTATGATTTGAATTATTCCCTAATTGAGAAAGCATGTTTTGCTATTTTTTTCTGTACACAAAAACTATAGCATTATATGCTCAATCATAAGATTCATCTCATTGCCAAAATTGATCCACTCAAATATCTTCTGGCACGTGCTACCCTTACTGGTCGTACAAAAAAATGGGTCATGATCCTTAGTGAGTTTGACATTGTTTATGTGGATCGAAAAGCTATCAAAGGACAAGTAATTGCAGATCAGATAGCTGAATCACCTATTGATGGTAAACATCCTTTGATCATAGATTTTCTAGATGAATCAATCCTCAATCTTGCCCTGAGTACACCATGGAAGCTTTATTTTGATGGATCCTTCACTCAGAAAAGATTGGGGGAAGGAATCTTGTTTGTTACACCAAAAGGGGATCTCATCCCTAAATCTTATAAGTTATAGTTTCCTTGTACCAACAACATTGTAGAATATGAAGCCCTTGTACTTAGACTCTGGTAGGCCATACAATGGAAGATTCTCCATTTGTTGGTGCTTGGTGATTCACAATTGGTTATCAAAGAAGTTATGGATTAATATCAAACAAAGGATGACAAGTTGCTTCCCTATCACCGTACAGTTGAAGATCTCAAAACGCATTTCACTGAGCTAATATTCCAATAGATCCCTCACAAAAACAACAAAGCAGCAGATGCCATGACAACAATTGGGTCCTTGATCACCATGCCAAAACATAGCACACTGTGTGAGTTTCTTGTTGAGAATCTTACGGTCCCTGCCTATGACAAACCAAATTCTGAAATGGTGTGTGAAATTGCTGATCCCAACTCCCCATGGTACCAAGAAGTCTATTCCTACCTTCATGATGGACATACCCCACTTACCTTAACCCCCAGCCAACATAAAACCTTCATTTGACACACTTCCTGATACACAATCCTTGGCGATACCCTTTTTCAAAAGCATTTCGATGGAACTCTTTTAAGGTGTCTAAATTTTGATGAAGCACAAATGTCCTTAGAGGAGGCACATCAAGGAATCTGTGGGGCTCACTCTAGTGGAATTACTTTAGCTAAGAATTTGTTATGCACTAGATATTACTAGCCTACTATGGAACAAGATGCCTACAACTATGTGAAGAAGTGTGTGCCTTGTCAGCAACACAATGATTTGATACACTCCCCATCCCAATTCCTTCAGCCCACCATCACCCCTCGACCCTTTTCACGTTGGGGTCTCGACCTTGTTGGCCAAATTTTCCCTAATTCTTCCAATGGCCATAAATACATCCTGGCTACTATTGAGTACTTTACCAAGTGGGTCAAATTTGTTCCTCTCACCTACACTATTGGAAAACAGATTTCAAAGTTCATTTTGAACTATCTTATATGTTGCTATGGCATTCCTCAGGACATTGTTACTAATAATGGAGGACCTTTCAAGAACAAGGATGTCACAGAGCTGTGCAGGAAATTTAGCATTGCCCACCATACCTCTTCCAAGTACATTTCGCAAAGCAACGGTCAAACTGAGGTTACGAATAAAACCATCCTCAAAATCCTCAAGAAAATAGTCAATGAAGCTGGCCGCGATTGGCACCTTCATCTCAATCCTTCCCTTTGGGCCTACCACACCTCCATTCAAACTCCCACTGGAGCCACCCCCTTTTCCCTTGTTTACGGTACTGAGGCTATTCTACCCATCGAAATTGAGCTCCCTTTCCTCAGAATTTCTCTCAAGAATCTGTTATCTGAGGAAGAATATAGAGTTTCCCGCTTGCAAGAGCTAGAACTCCTTGATGAGAGATACCTCAATTCCCTAGACCACCTCCATGTGTATCAAAATTTCCTTCGCCTTTAGTTCAACAAAAGGATCAAGCCTTGTCAGTTTGAGGTTGGTGATCTTATCTTGCAACACAATATAAAGAACCTCCAGGACCGTGAAAAGAAAGGAAAGTTTGAACCTAATTGGTTGGGGCCCTTCATCGTCACAACAAAGTATGGTTTTGGTGCTTATCGAATTGCGTCACCAGAGGAAGATCCTATCCCTGATCCTGTAAATATTGTACATCTCAAGCGCTTCTATGCTTGATTCGTCAGTAGTCCGTTGTACAACCGAAATTTTCAAAAATCCAAAAAAATCAGAAAAGCAAAAAATCTAAAAACATTCAAAAAGCAAGCAAAAGCAAAAAAAATCAAAAAATCAAAAAGCATAAAAAATATAAAAGCTTGACAAAAGTATCAAAAAAGCAAAAGAGAAAGAGAAATAAATTCGTCCATCTGTGAAAACCACTTTGATGGCGCAATGGATAAGTACCATGGTGAAAACCTGTCTTAGGTGCCATGTGTAGTTAGATCCACCATCTGTTTCCACATTCTTTCCATGCAACCTACATCGCCTTCCATAATAAAAGTCACTACCCATATCTGTGTAGGTAGTTCCTTGACCGTTTTCCACCTCCACAATAAAAATTCCCGCACGATTGAGCTTACCATATCAATACTGCAATTTTTTCTAGACACAATGATCGCAAATGTTTCCAAACAAATCAATAGACAGATTGACTCTCCTAATGATCGTTCTATTCACAAGAAATTGCCAGCAAATTACCATTTTTATCAATCAATCTTTGGTCCATCAGGATGCATCCTTTCGGTGTCGGCTGTTCTATCAATTCTCACATCAAATTTGTTCATGGAAAGAACTTTTGGACTGAATGACCACTTGGTCAGGATGCCTTTTTGTTGATTTTATCTTGTGTTACAATGTGGCCTTCTCGTGACAGCCTCGATCTTTCATATCTTGGTTCATTATGGTGAGTGCATATTGGAATACGTGTCATTTGTGGTATGATCTTCTTGTCATAGATTGTTAGTGAATTTATGTTTGATATTTAGTTATGACTATGTATGCCTCACTGGGGGCAGGATTCATGCATCTCAAATCCCTAAAAAGATCTGGGTGTATTGCGTCTCCTCATGAGCAACATTTCATAGGTCTCATCATACCTGATATCTTGCATTCTTGTTCCTAACAACCTATTTGTCTGAGATTCTAGTCCACACAAAGGAACCATGTCACTTGTGTTTTCTAGCACATGGTGCATAAATCCTTTTGCAATATCAAACTAGGGTGTGCTCTCCAACATTAACATGGTATCAATCCCACTATCCTCATCTAGTTAAGATTGCATTGTAGTTAGGTCATATTGCACTTTGATTTTTCTCTTGGCAAAGGTTTCTATTTATTCCCCCTATCCAGTCACCTAAGTGATTTTATTAGACCTATTTGATACACACAAAAATAGTGTCCTCATATGTCTCATACTGCATTCATTCATTAGGTTACTTTTATTATTCATTAAGTTCATTCATTAATCAGTATTCATTATAAGTTGCATTGTTACTTCATTCATTAATCATTACTCATTAAGGTTGCATTTAGTTCCATTACATATTTCAGTTGCATTGTTACTTCATTCATTAATCATTATTCATTATAGTTGCATATAGTTACATTTCATTCATTATCCATTCATTATTTAGTTGCATTGTTAAGTCCTTAACATCATTTTTTTAGATTCATTCATTTTAGGTTTCATTACACATTTCATCAATCACATATGCATTTACATTTATTAACCATCACATTATATCAATACATGTAAAAATACATCCATCTATAAGCATCAACACATTACATTTAACACACACACACACACACACATCCCATCCCTGCATCACAAATAAGTCAACATAATCATAATGCATCCATACATCCTGCATAAACATCACATAGCATCATAAATAAAGCTCAAATAGTCCATAAAGTCCATGTATATATCTCAAAATGTCAATAGTACATAATGTGTCGCATAAATCATACAAAAATGTGTATCAAAACTAGTCTGAGATGAATCATGGTGGTGGTTGTGATGGCCCTGCACCACTTCCTGAAGGTGGTGGTAACCCCACCGATCCCTACGAAGCCTGACCTGTACTGTGGGATATAGACCTCTCTGTATAAGGCAGCTCTCGCTCTACCTCTGGTACAACTCTTGATATAAAGTCATATAGTAAAGGGCCTCTCACCCTCTCATGCCAGCCTCTCTCTGTGCCGCAAAGGTGTCTACTAGCACCTACCCGAATCCTGTTGTCATCCCTATGTCTAGAGCTATATCTTGCTTGGCCCTGTATGTCTCTGTGCAGATCTGCAGAGAGTCTCGCTCTGCTATCAGAGCTGCTATTTGTGCTGACATCACTGCCAGCTCCTCCACATCTCCACGCTCCTCTATAATAGAAAACTCTCCACTGTCTACCTGAGCCTATAATAAATCTAGTTCTCTCTATGCACTACCTCCCCAAGTGATCTCTGCTGCTAGATCCCCCTGTATCCTGGCCACCTATATCTGCAAGCTGCTCGATGTGGCCTAAGCAATCGCCAGTAATCCCTGCAGCCTTTGGATCTCTTCTCGCACGCTCACCTCAATTGCCCGAGATGTCGCTAGCAAGCCCTGTACTCTGCCTAATTCAGTTCAAAGACTGTCCCTCTCGGCTACCACTGTGCCATAAACCTCCTGGGCTATGTGCCCGGTTGGTGGCCCCTGTCCCTATGGCCCTTATGGCTCTTGTCCCTATCCCTATGGCTGATTGGGTGGCCCTTATGGCTCCTATCCCTGTGGCCCCTATGGATGATTAGGTGGTCCCTATTGTCCCTATACCTATCCCTGTCCCTATCCTTGTACACCTGGGACTATCAGAGGCTCCTTCCCCGCTGGTATCTCTACATGCCCTCTTCGCCTCTGGACTGAAACCCTGGGCCAGACTCTCCTTCCCCCGACCCCTCCTCTATCCTTTTCATCATCATCATCACCATCATGGCCTCCTCCATCTCCTCCCTCTCTAGGCTTCTCATCTACCTAAACTATCCCTGACACTATCAACCTGATCGGTTTGTGTGCTGCCCACCAATGAGCATATGCTGATACCACTCTGACATCCTATAGAGACTCTTGAGCCCTAACCTATGGAACCTCTGTCATCCCCATAAAAGATGCTTGTGCTATGCAGGGATATACTCCCATCCCCCAGATGCTACCCACCTCTTCTGTCACTAGTGGATGTGGGAACCCATCTGGAATTGCCTCCTGGATCTGTCCCATCTGCCTCCGTACCCTAGATGACATGTATCTAGAGATCATATAGGTTATCCTCTTGATCAACTAGCAGTCGGTCTGAACAAATCTCATGTAATATGAGTCATAAAACTCATCCTCTGCGTACCCTTCCTGCTATGGGATCTCGTGTCCCTAGGCCTTGCACCCTGCATATAGTGCCCACTGAATCTCCCCCATCTCATCGAGCCTCCGCTACCAATAACCAACTGAATCTGTGGCCTCATAACTGATCGTTGGCTTGTATCTGCATATGAATGAATCATAAGCTGCTCTGGTCTCTCGGTGCCTGATTATTCATATGACCATAATGTGCTCCCACGCCCATACAAGAAGAAGTGTACATCTTGGCCCTAGTGCCCTACCCTTATGATAGGCACATATGTGTAGATCATAATATAACTGCCCGAGATTGGTGTATCCCCAACAGTACCAGTCTCCATCCTCCACCATGCTACTAAGAACCTGTTCCCAGCCTATCGAGAATCCCTTGCCTGCATGATCAGGCATCAACTGTCCCCTAATCAATTTGGCCAAGTAGAGGGCCACCCGCCACAACCATGGTCAAAGTGTCATCGCTCCCGACTAGGACATCCACTATCATGTAGTCAGTAGATCTACATATCTCCATCTGAATGACATCTCCATGTAGGGCTCTAAACCCTCGAAGTAGTACTCAGGTATCACCCCCAAATGGGCACTCTGTAGATCCTCTACACATCGTGGAGAGTGATAGTAGCTTTCCCTGTAGGGAAGTGAAAGCTAGATGTGGTGTTATGCCACCTCTTCATTAATGTGGACATCAGTGCATTATGCACTCGTAGATGTGGCCAATGATGAACATGCTCTAACCCGCATAGTGTAATGATCTCCACTCAGCTACTGTCAGCTCATGCTCCAGCGCCATAGTCGCTGGGTAGCACTCCCTTGCCCGGAAGGTGATGGTCTCCTCCTACATCTAGCCAGCTCATGTTAGATATTAGATAGCATTATGGGGCATTGAAAAATGCCCCTTGTCTGTGTTGGGGCATCAAAAAATTCTCCTGGCCCCTTTCTTTCCTCTTCTTCCTCCTTTTTCTTCCATTTTTGGGTCAATCTGCACAGACGGTGGTTGACCCTCGCAGATGGCAAACCTTCACAGTCATCAATCTGTGGAGATGGTGGACCTTCGCAGATGCCAGTCTACGGAGATGGCGGTTTAGGCCGCTACCAATTTGCCACGCAAACGACGGAGTTTTAACTCCACCGTCTCCACTGTGCACTTTCCCCTTTCCCTGTCCTCGTAGATGGTGATTGAGCAATCTCCATCTGCGTAGTCGTTAATCGATGATCGGTTTTCTATGAGGATGATGATCTGTCGATCACCGTCTGCACAGACGATGGTCGGGCGACTGCCATTTGCACTACGCGCCAGTTTAGACCACATTTATGACACCCTAAACACCTACCAAAGCATTAAATGCATAATGGACTAGGAGGTGTTCGAATACTCACTGGTGGTCCAGCATCTGCCAGTCGCTGGTGAACCTGAATTGGTCTCCAAGATGTGCAGGATCTCACTCTCCTGTCATCGCTCTTCTTTTCTTCTCTTTTTTTCTCTTTGTGAGTGAACATGACTTGTTTATGGGCCCCGGTGGACTATTTATAGCTCCTCAAGACCCGTTTCTTCTGTACTTCTCCCCGTTCCCCGTGCTAGTCCCCATTTTTCCTCCATTTTTCTTGGACACGCCATGCAATTGGTCTTCTTTCCCCGATCTCCTGCCTTTTTTCAAGAAAATTTTATTAATTTTTTTTAATTTTTCCCTATTATTTTCTTGAGGGGGCACCTCCTCTGCTCTCGCTGCCGTAGGTTTTCCTGACCTCTCTAGGGCATCTTATTTTCTTTTTTTTTCTTTGACGCGACACCACTTTCGACGCCGCATCAAAAAGGGGCAAAATGTAGACGTCTAAAATCGTCCTTATATTAATTTAATTAATATTCCCTTAGCATTATAATTAATTTTAATTAATTAATTATATTTGTTATGTTCTTCTATTTATTTAATTAAATATAGTTCACTTTCCTTAGTATTTAAATTTAATTTAAATACTATCCCCTTTGATGTATTTAATTTTATTTAAATACATTCCCCTTCATTAGTCTCCTTTAAATAAATTTTTAATTTATTTATTCCTTCATATGACTTAAATTCTACTAAACTATAATTAATCTAAATTTCAAATTTGGATTAAGCCAATTTGAACCTAGATCCTACCCTACCTCACATCACTCTCACCAAATAGACCTACTTACTAATTAACTAAGGTTAATTAGGCTACTTTCTTGATTCCTACACCAATCAGTCCTAGTTATTTGCTCACACATGTGTGAGCAAATTTCCAAAAATTGTCTTTTCCAAATAATTCTAATTTGGTGCCAACAAGGTTTCTTACACCCATGATGACACCCTCTTACACTTTCTAAAAGTGTCTTATTGGTCCAAAACTCTTACACCTCTTACAAGATCCTTCACATGTGTACTTTAAGTACACTTTGACCCATCACATCCAAAGTTGCTCACACATATGTGAGAAAAGTGTGCCTCTTGCATGGCTTATGTGTCCCTCATGTGGCACCTATGTGGATGCCACATGAGCTCCACCTCATCCAAACCCTCTTTCCACTCCAAAAAATCTATAAATAGAGGTCATTGTCAAGAGCAAATCATGCATTGTTATCATGTTAAAATAGCTCTAGAATTGCATTAGTTCATGTTTTCCAATCTTAGCTCTTAGTTCATTTCATGTTTAGTTCATAGTTGAATCTAGAAATCACATGCTAGGATAATGGAAAATGAATCTAATTTTTATCATATCATGCATATCATTCTATATTAGCTTGTTTACATTTACATTTCATCAATGGTGAATAGCTTGAGACAAGTTCCTCATACTTGTTTTTGAGTTCTTCACTCTCTTAGCTTGTATTTTTATCAAAGTGGGATTAAGTTATCGTGTTGGGAGAGCACACCCACAATAATCTCTAAGAGAAAATCAACAAGGCTTGGGTGCACTTGTTTGTCTCATCGGAGGTTGTGGTGTAAACCCATTTGTTTCTTTCTTTTCATTCGAATATGCTAACATGATTGTGATTTATAATGACTAACCTTTGTTGTTTGCATGTTTGAGTGATGGTGTTTGACAAGTAGGTTTTTATTACATACAGGTTGGCACTATACAAAATATTCCCTATGTATCATACATGTCAAATCACTCCTCTTCCATGGGATGACGACTCCCTGATTTATCAGGTCTTTTATGTAAAGAAGATGGTTGTGGTGTACTAGATGACCTATGAGCAATCGAGTGTCATGTATGGATCCTAGATGAGCTCTGCTCTGATCAAAATTCTAGTATCCCTTAAAGCACCTACAACTCATGTTGGGTCTCTTCCATCTCTCACTGGAGTCGCTCCCTATCATTTCTCAAAATAAGTATCTCTACTTGCACTGATGTGAATATATTCTTGTGTCACCTAGGATCTCGATGTGTCTCGTATCTTACCTAAGAGGATGAAGGTATCCTTGATGCTATAATGATGTCTCCCAAAAAATCACCCACAAAGTGTCTCCATCCCTCCACCCCAACTATAAAACGTATAACATTAATAAATATTCAAAACATATAACTTAATTTATGCTTAATTTTTTTTCCATACCTGGATCTCCCTCCTAGTAGTTAGGATCGTTAGTAGCTGGAAACATTGGGGCTTTACCTTAGGATGCTACTGGAGGCACAAGCCTTCTACTTTCTCCATGATCTCTGAAGGAAACATCCCTCTGGGGAGCCATCTCTGATGTGGATCTCAGTGGTCATCTCCTCAGAGGGGTAGCATCTATCATCTCTACTGGCTCCTCCTCAATTGCACTGTGGTCCTTTGCCATTGGTTCCACCTTTAGTATATCTCTCAGTTTCTCTTCCTCTTTATCATCATCCTCCTCATCCTCATCATCAGCCTCATCTCCAGCTACTACATGCTCTCCTCTAGAGAAGGGCCCTAGGTCTCCTATGGGGTAGCCTGCTGGAAAGATTGGTCTGATTACATGCACACTGATATGCCTAAGGTAGTCCCTAGTCACACCTGCATCAATGAATGTGTCTTCTACCTTGGTATCATAATCTGCCTCTAGATTTTTCAGCTCTATATCATCTTAAATATGTCATGGTACAGTCCTAGGCCTCTCTATGATCTGATGCCCATGTCTATAATATGAAACTAGTATGGGAGGACCCTGTGTCAGACCAAACTGTCACTACACTCTGTCAAAATAGAAACATACTAATATGTATTTGTGCCTTCCCTCCAAAAGCTTGTTCCTCTACATGCATCTCATCTACTAATCGATATCTGCCCACATTGGCATTTGTCTATAGGGTCTCCAGAGGATATCAATTGCCTGCAACCGATCTATGGTCACTCTCTGGTAAAAAAAATCACAAAATTAACATGATGAACTCAATGGATATTTGTATGCTCATGGATCACTCACATCAATCTCCAATGGAAATCCTATCGGTCATGTGTAGGTGATGTGCTCAAACATCCATATTTGTAGTAGGGTACATACTGCTAAGCATTGTCTCTAGTATCTCACAAATCTCCCAAGCTCGTAGTAAAAATGGGCTAACATACTCCTCCCCTACAAGTATACTGCACGGTTCCTCTCCATGCGTTAGACTGCATGGGATAATGGCATAGAGAATATCATTCCCTTATAATCAGGAGCAACAACTATGACTATACACAACAATATCTTCCTGACTAAAGGAACCTCATCAGAAGCATGTACTAGTGCCCTCAGTGGAATATGATTGTTGCGTGTGCGAGAAAATATTTGTCCTAAGAAATATATCTATCTCCCTCAATATTTTTCTTTGATCTATCAATCATAAATCTCACTATCTGTCCTTGTATGGGTAGTCACAGGATCTGGTATACGTCCTCTAGAGTGACAATCATTTCACCAATGGCTAGGTGAAATGTGGATATGTCCTCGTCCCACCTCTCCATCAATGCCATCAGCATGGATCAGTGAAATCTAACATGTGGAACATGATATACCCAGTACAACCCTACATCTCTAAGCAACTGTAAATCCTATGGTCTCAATCTCCCGTACTGAACTTAGGAGAATGCCATAGCCTTCATAGTACTATGTTCTCGCATCATGGGAATCTCCTACAATAAAAATCAACAAAGTGCTATCAATACATCATATACATCAATTAGATCCACTCAAAAATTAGAAAAATAGGAAGACCTGAGGCTAGGTCTACTTTTTGAGACAAGGACGACTTTCTAGAACAAGGCTGACTTTCAAAGACTAGGTCAAATTTCTGGGTTTCCTACTCTCGACAATATCCAAACTTATCTATGACTCAGTTTCTACATCTAATGTAGAAACACAGAATGATAGAAAGGAAGACAAGGCATGATTATTGAGACATACCTCATCCAGGGGCACACCATCCACTACTGATCTCTTGAGAACTCCCATCCTTGTCGGTTGGAGCACTTGCCTCCTCGACATTTTCTCCTTGTTCTCCCTTCACAAAAGAAAAACAAAGGTAATATAACAAGTGAAGTTTTTAAAAGGTAATAACTAACTTATACACACTTTAGGTTAGTTACTTTTTGGATACTTTTAACTAACTTTAACTAGTCTTTTCTTTCATTCATACTTCTCTGACTTTATTTGATCATAACTTGAGCTAGGAAGCTCCAATTTCCAGACCATTTTAGGCATTGGAGTCATGATTCAGATTCCTTGCTATCCAAGTTTCTTTTGAAACATTTCCAGTACATCTTGAATGGTTCTGGAAGGAATTTTTCAACACTTTATGTTTATAGTTCATCGTGGTATACACACTTCCATGTTTTACCTTCCTAATAGAAAGTCAGAACTAGGGGCATACAGCTACCCCCGAGCTTCATCAACTTATTAAGTAAGCCCTAGGTGATTTATTATTTTCAGTAACAAATGGTTTTGTAGGTTTCACTTACCAACAATTTCTTGCAGGATCTAAACACTGGGGGGCTTTGATATAACATTTTTCATTTACTGATTCTCTCTGTACTTTATCTTGCATATGCATATAGTGTCATATACTGCTAAAGTGGGGGCTAAATGTACCATCCTAAATTGTAAGTACTCATGTGCTCTACAGTTTAACAATTTTTTAGCACCCACCTTAGTGTATTTGCATTATACATTTTCAATATAGGACTCCCTATTTGCACTTAATGTATCCCTAATTCAAATTTGAGTCCTCTTGTCTCTCCAACTTGTGTGAAATCGAGGTAGGATCTAATTTCTAAGAATCCTCCTCTATTTTCCTCCAATCACAAATCCCCTTCATCTCCTAGGTTCTATTTTACCTCCTTTTGGCCCCATAATTCAACCCTATTGTTAGAATCAACCATACTTTTTAACCTCTAACTGCCAGATCAACAATAAACTAGTCCTCAGGATTAATGAAATTCCCTAAGGACAAGGTTGATTTAGGTCGGCCTTGTCCAGGACTAGGCTGAATCAGGTCAACCTTGTCCTAGACTAGGTTGATCTAACTCGGCCTTGTCCTTGGGGACACAACCCAGATTTAGGGCTTGGGTCCATCCCGATGGATTTGAAGGGTTTCTATATCTATGGTCGGTTATGAAATTATGACTTCCTAAATCACTATAAAAGTAACCTATTTTCTTCATTTTGGCATAATGAAATCAAGTGCAAGGTGAAGACCCCAATTTGATCACAACAAGAAATTCAAAGGTGGAAGCCCAAGTTTGATGATATCCGTTGAAGCAAGGGTTAGTTATTGAAGACTTCATTCAAGCATTCAAATCAAGCATCTACAACTTCAAATCAAGCATTCAAGACACCACTTTTCTACATCATGGAGTTTCAAACATATTGTGTGGATGGCTAGGTGTATTTTTTCCCTCGAGGGCTTGACATACTCTAGATTCACAAGCACATCACATTTTACTTGTTCTAACGGCTATCCATGGAGGTGGGAACCACCAAAATAGGGGGTTGACTAAGGAAAACCCCTACATAGCCACCCACACACACATTTTCTAGATTTGCAAGTTCAAAGTGCAGGTACAAGTATAGATCCAAAAAAGAGACAATCTGATCATTCTAGAACCATTTTGCATTCCAATCCAAAAAGAACTAGAGAAGGTCAACTTAAGTCAACCTTGTCCAAGACTACATCAAATCAGTATGACCTTTTCCCTTCTAGGATCATAAAGCTTCAGTAGAGAGAGTGAGAGGTTACATGTTTCTAGATATGAGGAATTCTAGAATATTGGACTCCAACAGTCAGAAGAATCAATCTCAACGAACAATCTTCCACTTCAATTTCTGGGTGCACATATTCTCATCCCTATTTATTTGCATTTAATTTCATAACCAGGTTTGTCATTTTAGATTTACATATCATTTTTATAATCTCTATTGGGATCAACCAAATATATCCTATAAGGCATAATCTCGTGTTAGCATCCTCACTCACTTGGTGGTGCTTATCGGATCTATCTTGCAGGCTAGGTCTGTGATTCCAATGTATAATAGCCCCCATAAGATTTGGTGAGTGATATACATCCTAGCATTGCTCACCATTTCCTATTATACATTTATCACCTTAAAATACTTCCAAAACAAATTTTATCTACATGTTAAATAGTGTCTAGGTTCTCCAGATAGAGGTGCACTGTTTATAGGCAACTTGTAATTGAAATATTTGACAATGTTATGGGTATCATTTTCACTATTATAAGGACTATTACAATATCCTTTTCATCCTCTACCACAACTATTACATCCTTTGGAAATAAATGTTCTATTCACATTTACATTGTTGAGATATAAATCATGAAAAAGCAGAACCAAAGACCGGTCAATCGTTACCTCAACTTGTGAAAAGTCACTAGCAGCCTTGGGGATTGGTTTAATGGACCTATTGTTCCCTTTCCTTGCTGACATAAAAATACCCCTCAGAGGGTTCACTCTATTTATCCCTAACACTGACCCAGCATAGAGTAGAATAATAGAAACAAGGTTTTGAAACCTCCTGCACTTTGAGCTCCACAAACTCGGGTGGGAATACCCTTGACAACTTAGAATAATGAAATCACTAAATTATTCTAATTTGCTATTGGTGGAATTACAGGGAATGATCACTGTAACTTTTACTAAAACAGACCAAACTGAAAGTAAAGATTGATTTTAATAATGACAGTCATTTGATTGAACGAAAAATAGACCAGTGCTCAATCTTAGGGCACGGAGTCATCTATAAATGGTTTTAACTAGCATGATTGAGGAAAAAAACTTAAGGAAATTACAAGATCTGACACAAACATAGATATACCTTATATATCTACCTCAGTACATTTAACCAAATTAATCCATCAAATTCATTTGCTACCTTGAACTTTGTTGAAATATCTCTAAGGTATATTCTCTCCTTAAAAGAACCCTAGAAGTATTTCGTAATTTGCCTGACAGATATATAAACTGAAGATATTCCTAGAATATTCAATTTAAACAAAACTCAGAATGCTAAAATGAAGACAGAGAATCCATTAAATGCTTCAGAAACTGTGAACTGGATTTTATT
>MU227975.1:933821-968782 GCA_018584345.1 Thuja plicata | reverse complement strand
TTTTTCCTAATTACCCTAGCCACTGGGCAATAGTTTTTTGCTAGCTCCTTAATTAGACCAATGTCAACATATACGTCAGGCACAATTAACTTAGCCATATTCAAATCCCATGGATTGCAAATTGGGATTGGCTTAACCCTATTATTCCAAAAATAATGAAATAAAGTACTGCCAGAGTAGCCTGGGGTTACCATATTTTTGCATCGAGACCATTTGTCGCTCCATTCTTCCCAATCTGCGCTGTTGGTATTCAGAGTCCCAGGCAACAATTCAACAAATTTTTCAGTATACTTCTTTGGTGCGACTTCCTTCTTCTTTCCAGACCCCTGTGAGGTAGTAGGAACAATTGCTTGACTCATCCTTCCCTTTTGAATTTTACTGTCTCAAAAACAAAGCTCCAAATCAACAAGCTTCTTACTCTTCGCAGAAAAACTCAGAATGCAGAAATGAGAGTTGTACAAAATCCAATTCAATCATTTACACTTATAGCCATTTAAGGTTTGTGTCTTGTCAACTTGAAAGCCGAATTCCTGCACTTGAACTGTCACAAAGATTTCATTCTGTTATTAATGCTGTGATCAACTTGCACTGTTTGATCCTAGCTAGAAGAGAGAGTGTACACTTTTTTCCATCTGGCACTCGTCAGCTTGAAACTTGCCAGCACATTGCACTTTATTCACTTTTAGAAATACCCTTGCGATTGAGTGATGCATCCCTTTCATTCAGCTGGTCGCATACTTGCCATCCATCCTCACTCAACTTTTCATCTTCTGCGAGTGAGCGATGACCTAGCTCTTGACTTCATCTTAAGTTTATCGCATACTCGCTGTCTTTCATGCTTTGGCTTTTGGGTTCATGCGAGTGAGTGATGCTTTTAATTTTTACTCATCGCACGCTCGTGAGCTAACATTTCATGTCACCTGAATCTTGGTGACTGAGGGACTGTGCATCTTTTCTTTCAGTTATTTCATCATCGCACACTCGCTGGCTATTCAGAATGCACTTTTTGATTTGGGCAACTGAGTGACATTCATTCCTTTACTGCATACTTTGTCTAGTCACACACTCGCTATCCTTTTGCTCCAGCTTTTATCTTATGCGCGAGTGAGCGATGGCATCGGTTCTTTAACTCGTTGCACACCCGCGGGCTCAGAAATTTCACTTCATTACATACTGTGAGTGCGCGACTGCTTCATTTTTTTCTTAGTCGCCCACTCGCGAGCTCTTTTCTGATCATCTTCATTGACTGGCGACTGAGCAATGTCCTTCCTTCTTTTCTCATCGCATACTCGCGAGCTGACCTCTGATCACCTTAAAACATCAGTGAGTGAGCGAGGCATTGAACAATCTCTTTAGTCGCTCGGTCGTAGACCTTTAAGAACTTTGAGAAATTCCTGTGCGACTGTGCGATGCATCTTCATATCGGTGCTTTATACCTTCATCACGCACTCGCACTACAAAATACAACCAAGTTAGTTCCTAGGTGAGTGGGCGACATCTACAGGACATGACCTCATTGCGCACTCGCGCAACTTAAAGACATTAACATAAAACAATGAGCGGGTGTGCGACTATTTCATTTTAGACATGACTCTCTCAGTCGCGGAGCATGAGATAAACATAATAACTTAACAGCGACTGCGCGACTAGCACAATTTTAACCCGTCACTGGCTCTCAGACCTATAGCTCGACCTTTATAAGACATCACGACTGCGTGATTTGCATTTCAAAACAACTCGTCACCCACTCGTGGTCAGATCAAAAATAGACATGTTTCAAAATAGCTCGTCGCGCACCCGCGCAACTTAAAGACATAAGGAAAAAAGTGACGCGATAGAGTGATTAAAGGTAAAACATGATTTCAAAAAGGGATTGACTTCTTTTGAGCGGATAAGCATAAGATTTTGAAACAAGAAAGCCCAGGAGAAGCAAAAGACCAAGAAATTCAAATTTTTTCAACACAGTGCTAACAGGACCCATGTTACCCTATTTTTGAAATTTTCAATCCTTGTCTTTGGTCCTCAATTCATGTCCCAAAGTTTGTGCTTAGCCTAAATCATCCCCTAATTCTTCACTAAGCATTCATGATTTTTACTGTCTTTGTTAATATAAATATAAATGAAAGAGAGATTTTTGCATTTGAAAAACACATACAATGTACAACATAGACTGCTATTACATTTGCAGCAATCCAAAAATCTCAACATGGTATCAGAGCCAAGTTGCAAATGTAGAAGATAAACATAGAGAAAATCAACATGGTAACTATTTGGCAGACATATTAATGAGTCATGGTATTAAAGATATTATTTGATGTTGGGCTCAACCTTACCATTCACGACCATAAATACTTGTGGGAGTAAAATTCAGTGGTGTATTATGACA
Organism: Thuja plicata; assembly: GCA_018584345.1. Classification (NCBI taxonomy): domain Eukaryota; kingdom Viridiplantae; phylum Streptophyta; class Pinopsida; order Cupressales; family Cupressaceae; genus Thuja; species Thuja plicata. The sequence goes on along the minus strand of MU227975.1, from coordinate 966,396 downwards.
AAAGTTGAACAAAAACTACATCACTATTTGGCTTGATCATGTATTTGGTTGTATTAAAAATACAAAATCGTTTCCTTACATATGCTAAAACATTCACACATATCACATTTGTAGGCTGGGTCTACGTAGCACATGGAGCAGAAGTTGTTGGTTGATATTCATTCTACAATTTGGGATGAGGGATGTGCTGTGAGCCATAACATATCTTCAAACCTTTTCTTGGATTCCTCTTCAATCGCAGTCAATTGCTCATTGTAGTCTTTCTGTAGAAACTCTACCAGTCGGCCTTCCTCATTTGTCTTTTTTTTTTGTTAGCACTTCCACCTTCCCATCTTCTCAACAATAAAAGCTTGAAATTTCTGAAGAAAAAAACTTGTTGCTGGAGGAAATGTATAAGGAAATACAAAAGGCACATGCGAAGACCAAGTCTAGAGACAAAGTAAACTGGGTTTGGATTCTTGTGGCCATTCGTAATAAGGAGCTCTTGGAATCAGAGTACAACCGGCTAAAAGAGCGGATGCCATGGATAGTAATTTCAGAGCCATGGATAATGGAGCAATCAACTATGACTAGATTTTGTATAGAAAGAATGGGATTTTGTGAAACGCCTATAGTTGTGAGCTTGGCTACCTGGGGTTGTATTTCTACCATGGATGTTAGTCCAATAGTGGAAATATTGGGGTCAGAATCTTGGTTATTTCTCAATAATAAGAATTTCACAACTATAGATAATAAGTTCCTCAGCAAAATGTGAACACCTTCGCAACTCAACTTTATATTTCCACATGTCAAGGGATTTGAGGAGAAGCTGAGCACATGTGAAATGGTGTGGTTATAAGGCAGAGATCCTAAGAAGATTGGTGATTTCAACGGAAAGCTAAAATCTGTATTGGGAAACATTGACATAGAAAAGAGCATCCAAAACCTCTACGCTGGCAGGGAAAGGTTTCATCATGATTCTAACAACACTATATATAAAAGACAAGTTGATGCCCTTGCTGATTGTGATTTCCAATTTTGACCTCTCAACTAAAGTTGGCGATGTCTCTGGGATTGGCGAGCTGTGCGAAGAAATGTCTGCACTCGGGCGAATCGAAGGATGTTTGATTTTTGCAAAGTCAATGAAGCGGTTGGGAGATGGCCGAATCGACAAAAGACATTGCACATTTGTAAAATGTTCATTGTAAAGTGATGTCAGATGTTTCTTTGGAAGTTTGCATTTCCAATGCTCAATATCAGTGATTGCACTCTGTAGTGCCTGATCTTACGATGCCTATTTTCTTAAGACTATGAGCCATATGAGATTCACCTTCATTCATTCATTGACTACATGAGGATATCATTGGATATATTTATAGCTGAAGTGAAAATGGGATCATACATTACCAGGAATTACATTATCAATAGGAGGATGATTATATGTTGAAAACATTAGAATCATGAACTCTTCCTTGAGGCAAATGCAAAGTAGACTAAGTCATCCTTGACATCATGAAATATAAAGGAACTTCTAGTGCCATTAATTTGTGGATTAATTGGGACTAATATTTTTTTGAGTGCCCTTGAGAGCTGACGAAAGGAGAGTTAATAATCGAAGATGTGTCAAGCAGACAAAACACATCCTCCTTGATTATATATTTTTGGATATGCTATTCCAGTCTATCAAATCAGGTTTATTATATAAAAACATGGAAATGAGTTCGAATACCATTTTGGACTTTTATGCCTGCAACGTGCATTGAGTGATTGGTTATGACAAGTTAGCAAGACAAATGCCACGACACTCTGTGAGATCCAAAGAGAGGTAGAGCCCAGTTATTAAGAATCTTGTTCAAAAGCCGCATGCGAATCATATGTAGGGAAGTCAGTGTAACCACCTAGATTTGGTCTGCTCTGACCATAGACCCTATTTTCCCTAAGTGTGATCATACCCCCAATTATGTTCAAACAACCCTGTTACTGCTTGGCATAATTCTTTTGAAATCAATTTAATCTCCTAAAGTGAACAAATCACTAAATTAATTACTTTTAGCCAAAATCAAAATAAATCAAATACATGGCTAAAATGATTAATTTGCTAGGAATTAAATAAAATCCTAAAATCAATTGCTCACTTGTAAAAGGAACCCATTTCCCTAGCCTAATTAATTTAATTAAATTGGCTATAGTCCTATTGAATATTAAAAAGAAATTAAATGCTTAAATAATTGATATTCCTATTTTTGAATGAATTAAATAAGTTTTATTCATTTCATTAATATTCCTCTAAACCCCAACTTAACCCACTTCAACCACTTTGACTCCGGGTTTGAACCTATCCCAACCTATTCACCCTTGCTAAATCTAATTCTAATCCCAATTCTATCCTACCCACCTCCTAATATTGTCACATTCCATTAAGGAGTGATTAAAGACTCAACCCACTTGAGAAAGTCAAAGAATCTCAAGATTCCTTTCCTCAAGTCCACCTTCTCAAGCTTGACTTGTAACCCTACCCATGCCTCTTAAATGCTCACATTTAATGTAGCATTTAATGCATTTGCCTCCACCATGCCTCATTAATTCCCAAGGCATTAATGCCTCTTACACTTCATTAATGAGTTTTTCAACTCCATTAATGCACCTTGTCCCCCCTCTCTATCCTCATTCTTCTATAAATAGAAGGGGTTTTTTAGCACAAATAAGCCCATAATTTAGATTAAAAATACATTGTTTTGTAGTTAAGATTTAGATAGCTTCATTTTTACTTTATAGCTTCATTATCATGCATGGTTATAATGTTCATTTTTAGAGATAATATGCATGCTTAAAGCTTAAATATTTTGTTTTAACTCAAATCTTTCATGCTAAGTCGTATATGTCACTGATAGTAGCATAATATGAGGGTTGTTATGTTTCTTATCATACTCTTCTTAGTTAGAAAGTAATAGGTCAATTTTAGTGTTTTATACGCTCTTCTTGAAGTGTTGTGTCGCAGGTAACAGGTGCAATATTTCACATACACATTTCTGGCAATATTATTGAAACAACACTCAAAAAGATGCATCCTCATGTTGCATTGCTATTGGCCATTACCTACGACACAACACTTCAAGACGCATCCAATGCATTTAGTTGAAGCGTTGTGTTTCAAGCCCGTGAAACAAAAACTCAGAAAGATGCATCTTCATGTTGCATTTCTAGTAAAGGTGGAGCTAGAGAAATTGTTGAAAGCTGGATTTATCAGAGTCATTGCCTACGCAGGATGGATCTCCAATGTGGTCCCACTATCTAAATTAGATAAATCTATTAGGATCTGTACAGACTTCAAGGACTTAAACAAGGCATGTCCTACGGATGACTTCCCACTGCCTAATATTGACATGATCATAGACCTCACAGCAGGCTACCAAATGTATTAACTAATGGATGGTTTCTTAGGCTATAATCAGATAAAAATTGCCCTTGAGGATCAAGAGAAGACCGCATTTACATGCGCATGGGGAACCTTTTGCTGGAATTTCATGCCATTTGGGTTAAAGAATGCCGGTGCTACATATCAAAGAGCAATGGCTACTATATTCCACAATATGATGCATAAAAACATGGAGGATTATGTGGATGACACCTTAGCTAAATCCAAAGAAAGGAGCACTCATATTGGTGATTTAAAAAAGATATTGGATCGAATGGAGTAATTTAAACTGAAGCTCAATCCAAATAAGTGTTCCTTTGGGGTCCAATCAAGAAATCTCTTAGGGTTTATTGTCTTAGCTAAAGGAATTAAGGTAGATCCTGCAAAAGTCAAAGTTATACTAGAAATGAATCCTTCATGCAACATCAGTCAAATAAGGACATTACAAGGGAGACTTCATTCAATCAGGAGGTTCATGTCAAAACTTGCTAACAGAGCTCAACCCTTTACCAAATTACTACATAAAGGGGTCACCTTCAAATGGGATGAACACTGTAAAGCCAACTTTAGAGAATTAAAAGAATACCTGGCTACTCCTCCTATTCTTATGGCATCCATCCATGGAAATCCATTAGTCTTGTATATTTCATCTACAACTACATCACTAGGAGTATTGCTCGTACAAGAGGATGAAACTAAGAAAGAAAGGGCGATCTACTACATCAGTAGAACACTAGTCTCCTATGAGCTCAATTACAACATTATTGAGAAAGCATTCTTAGCAGTCATCTTCACATCATAGAAATTAAGACACTACATGCTCTCACATACAGTAAGGCCCATTGCTAAGATTGACCCCCTGAAGTACCTCCTCAACAAGACTGCATTAACATTACGATTAGAAAAATGGGTCCTTATTCTGAGCGAATTTGACATTGAGTATGTAGACAAGAGGGCTATTAAAGGACAAATCCTCATGGATCAACTAGCTGATTCACCACTCCATGATGATGAACCTTTAAAGATTGAATTCCCCGATAAGACCATTATGCATCTAACTGAGTACCCGTGCAAAATGTACTTTGATGTTTCTTTCACACAACAAGGCTCTGGAGCAGGGGTTCTGTTCATAACTCCTTAAGGTTACAAGATACCCAAGTCTTACAAATTGATGTTTCCATGCACAAACAACATTTCTGAATATGAGGCATTGGTAAACGGTCTTAAACTTGCCATGGAATGGAAGATCGTAGAGTTTCATGTATATGGTGACTCCCAACTCATTATCAATCAAGTCAATGATGATTATCATATGAAAGATGAGAAGTTGAAACCCTACAAACAACTGGTTGATGACCTAAAGAAGTACTTTGTCTTCATCACATTCCAGAAAATACCCAGAATAGAGAACAAAGCTGCAGATGCTATGGCTACATTAGCATCCATGTTACAACTAGAGAAACATTAATTCTGCTATGACTTCTTGGTGGAAGAACTATCCTGTCTTGCCTTTGATACCCCTGAATATCAAGTAATCTGTGCTTTAAACACCCCAGACCAATCTTGGTATGCCAATATCATTGCTTACATATATGACCAAACCATTCCCAATAATCTATCCAGAAATGAGAAAAGAGCCTTGACTAGGATAATGTCGCGTATGTCTTCATAACTAATAACTTATATCGACGAGGTCTTGATGGTACACTTCTTAGATGTTTAGAACTCAAAGAGTCAAATCACACGTTAAAAGAAGTCCACGAAGGTGTATGTGGATCACATTCAAATGAATTTTCACTAGCAAAGAAATTGCTCAGAGTAGGCTATCACTGGCCTACCATGGAAAAAGATGCTATTCAGTTTTCCAAAACATGTCATAAATGCCAGACACATGGAAATCTCATCCATGCTCCTACCAGAGAACTTATAGCTTTCATTACACATTGGCCATTTCAACAATGGACCTTTGACTTGGTTGGACAAATATATCCCAATTCTTCAAATGGACACAAGTTCATCATTATGACCACTGAGTATTTCACAAAGTGGGTCAAAGTCATGCCACTAATCAAAGCCACTGGAAAACAAGTGGCTATGTTCATATTGAACTACATTATTTGTAGATACGGGATACCCTCATCAATTGTAACAGACAATGGGGGCCAATTTAAAAACCAAGACATTGATGACCTTTGTGAACAGTTCCACATCACTCAACACTGCTCCTCAATCTATTACCCTCAAGGTAATGGACAAGCTGAGGCATCTAATAAGAGTATTCTCAAAATCCTACATAGAACTGTGAGTAAGTTTGGCATCTACAACTAAATCCAACACTATGGGCCTATAAAGCAAGCATCAAAACACCAATAGGAGCCACGCCATTTTCCCTAGTCTATGGCGCTGAAGTAGTACTACCTATTGAGGTTGAAATCCCATCTTTGCACATATATTTACAAGGGCTTGTTACTGATGAGCAATACCGCATTGATCGGATAAATTATTTAGACTTACTTGATGAGCGCAGACAACAGGCGTTTGATCACCTTAAGGTATACCAAGCACGCATGTCCAAGGGATACAATAAAAAGGTTAAACCATGCCAATTTCAAGTAGGGGATCTTGTCCTAAAGGCGAATCCTAAGAACCAGCCCAACCGGGAGTAGAAAGGAAAGTTTGAACCTAACTGGTTGGGACCTTATGTTATCACTGCTACTTTTGGGACTAGAGCTTATCAACTAGCTACACCTGAGGGAGACATTCTTCCATATCCTATCAACACTCTACATTTGAAGCGGTTCTACGCTTGATGTTCGACTACTAGAGCCTGTACAGTAAATAATTCTCAGAAAATACCAAAAACATTCAGAAAATTGATCCTGAAGAAAATCCAAAAATAGTGGAAAAAGTCCTGAAGAAAGGTATCCTTGGTGAAAACCTGGCAAATAGGCGCCACGATAATACAAAAACATTCAAAAAAATAAAAAATGGAAAAAAATTTTAAAAAGAGAAAAACTGCCTTGATAAAAACCTGGTAAAACAAGCATCTTGGTAGCAAAAAGAAAAAACAAATTTTGCCGAGTGGTGAAAACCTGGCAATCAGGCATCACTTGTATTCTGCACTCTATCTATCAATACATTACTGATACTAAGCCTTAACGATTACACCTGTGCTAAGAGTTGACTTTGTTTCCTTACAAACATCTTATCCTTGCTTGGGATTTGTTTGCATTTCTGTCTTAGGATCAAGTCATTCTGCACTAGGGGCATCTTTTCCAGTATATTCAGTTACGTCTGCTAGGTCATCATAGGATGTTTTGTCTCGTGACACAATGCTTCTCGATGCTTTCACCAAACTGTCACTTTCAAAAAACAAGGATGACACAACATTTCACTAAACTGAAAGGTGTTCCTACGGTCTACATTGGATTCCAAAATAGGAAGAAGGTTATACATAGACATGGAACACATATTGCTTGAATTCCAAACTTTTTGATTGTTGAATCTCTACTGTTCTTGAAAACTGAATCAATAGCATTTCTCAATACTACCTAAACACAATTTGATCTTGGTTTGATTATGACTCTTTTATGTTCCGATGATGATTTAACTAGGGGCATCTAAGCAGTTATGAATTTTCTTTGATTGATTCACAATTGATAGTTGTTATGTCTTCCAAGTTACTCCATGACGTCTGTGCAAAGACAAAGAGTCGCAAGGACAGGGGGCATAATGTTTTATTGGTTTTCTGTGTATGGTGATTGTTCCAAATGATCCTATAACTTTTACTTAACTTGGATGTTTATGGTAAGAGCTGCCGCCATGAGTGGATAGCCACATATATCTCAATCTTTGTTATATGTAAATTACGGTGAGATTGAAACAATTTCCTTGTCTATTTTTGCCACTTAGATTCTCACTAAGATATACAAAGCATAATGTACCCAAGGATGTGAATTTTTAGGGTCATTGCGGGTCCAATATCTCACCTTACATAGAATCTGATATAATAAAAGGAAGGTGACTATTTTGTTATCCTGGCTTCTATGCATTGATGCCTAAGTCTATTTCCAACATTCCAATAAAACACAGTATTCATATTTTCATAATATCAGTGGGTATTAGTGATTGTTGTACTATCAGGTGGTATCCGTTCTGAAAAGTGCCCAGTGATGATAAGAATGTTACAATATCTACAAATCAGTGAAAAGTCCTAAGAGTCTACATGTAGCTGCATTTAGAGATTGCATGATGCATTTTGAACGCAATACAAGCATAAGGAATTTGAGCTCAAAAATGATTTCTATCTTCTTCTAAAAACCAAGTTAAATACCTCAATCCAATATTACTGATATCAAATATTGTTGCACATCCATAACATACATTTTGCAATCATTAAAATAAGATAGAAATAAAATACAAAAACAAAGCATTTTATACATTACATTTTACATCCTAAGTGCATCCATACATTTTACTTGCATAAGAAAAACTAAAAAACATCCATTTTGCATATTCATACAATTTCATTTGAAACATATTCATATCAGTGATAAATCCAAATGCATAAATGATGTCATCATCTAAACCTAACTCATCATATGACCAAGATATAATCACATGTGCAAATAAATCTATCAAAGCAAAGAGAACTCATGAATCATGTCAGAATCAGAAACAAATACATCATATATATATATATATATATATATATATATATATATCAACATGATAGAAATCAACAAAATGACACAAGTCTACACAAAGAGTATCAGAGTACATGGATGAATCAGATATACATATATCAAAGTGTCAAAAGTACAAAAGAATGGCCTCACAGGGCTCTGGATATACAAAATGAGCTCACAAAATAATACAAGAAGATGTGTCTCAACTCTGGCTTCCCCCCTCTCCCTGATTTGGAGGAGGAGGAGGAGGTGGTACAAATGGAAGTGGAGGAGGCATCGCTCCCTCAGACTGTTGGGAAACCCATGAAAATGAAAGTGCTCTTTGGCCCTCTGGAACTACAGCATGGTACAAAGAAAAGTAATATGTTTCTCTCTGTCCCTGATGGGTGGCTATCCTGGCCTGTGCATCTCTCTCTGCTCTAAGCATATCACCCTACCTGTCCTGCTCTGTCCTAAGGTGCTCTAATTGTCTGTCCCTATCTGCAAGCAATGCATCTGATATGGCAATTTGGGAATCAACTACAGTAAGCCTCCCCTCTAAAGCTATGATCTGTGCCCTGAGCTACTCTCGCTCCTGCTCACAATGGAATAGAGGATCTCCATCTCTGCTCCCCTACCTAAATCCTATCCAAAAGGTGTATCCTAAAATCTATCCTGTGATCTTCCTGGCTGCCTCTACTACTGTTGCCTCTGCTATCTCTGCTGCTCCCCTGTAAGTAATGGGCCTGGAGCTCTCCTGGGAGAAACAAATCTAAATCGGGTGCACCAACCCTCTCCACTACCACTAAAAAAATTTGCATGGCCACCCACAACACCACCACCCCTGTCATCTCTACCATCATCCCCCTCATATAGAGGAGGATGTCTCCTATATTGTCCTCCATCTCTCCCTCCATGTCTGCTGACACCTCTATCTCTTTGTGCTCCTCCTCTCCCTCTAGTCAGGCGCTCATCCAGATCATAATCTATAGGCTCCTCTATATGAGGAATGACCTCCTTAAGTACTATGAAATGTGGAAATGGATGCTGAAGCATCTCTGCAATGTACCCATCTGAGCAACCTGCATCTACAACATCTAGATGGAGATCCCAATCTACTCCGACCATGTCTCTGATCTCCTGGTGGGCAGTCTCGTAACTCAGCTAGGCACCCCACAATGGTGCCTCATCACGGGTCTAGGAATATACTGTAATATCCTGAGTCCTGCCCTGTCGTCAGCCGTATTGTCTCAAAACTCGGGTATGAATGAACTGCTCTACAATATATCGGGTCCTCCCGATAAGGTACCTACTCTAGAACAAAAATGGAACCTGTCTGGCATCAGAGGTCCACTCCTCACAATCTAAGTATGGCTGCTAGACGACCTCAGTCATGTCATAAAAAATCCATCGCCAATACTCTACCTTGCCCCAATGGGGCTGCTGAATGAGACCTGCATACATATATACATAATCCTACTTAGGTGCATGTTTTCTATCAACTATCAGTGTCATGTAATAGGGATGTGCTCCTAGGCTTAGATCTGAAGAATCAAAATACCCACAGTCATGATCCAGGTATAGTGGTAAACAATCTCATGAAGCTCACGGTACATATGGGCTAAGATACAGTTGCCCCATGTGAATCTCTATCTATGGACGACCATCTTCTCCAATATATCCACCCATCCTATGAGGAACCTATGCTGTCCTTTGTCTGGCATCAGGATGCCACTAATCAAGCCATCTAAATAGATAGATAATCGATCATAATGATCGCACATGTAATACCATGAGAGATATCTCTGATCAATGGTATCATCTGGAAATATTGACACATTGCACCAATCGCTACAACAGAAGTCACCTCAAAATGCACCTCACAGCCCATGATGGGAACACGTAGTATGCACCATACGTCCTCCAGAGTAACAGTCATCTCCTCGGTTGAGAGATGAAAGGTGTTGTGCTCTGAGTGCCATCTCTCAGAAAGAGCAGTCAACAACCCCCGATTTACCCCTATATCAGGTAAATCAATCAAAGATCGTAATCCATAATGGATCATTGTCTCCTGCTCCTCAGTTGATAACAGTCTAGACAATGCAAGCACATGACCTGGATATGTGCCTCTAAATGTGACTACCTCAAAATATGCCTGTTTTGACACATAAAAAGATAAATTTGTATTCTATGATGTAGCCTCATGGTTAGCTAAGTGATTCAGGGTCCGCAGCAGACAAACAAATCAAAATGGATAACTTTCTAAGTCCAAAAATGAGATGCAATCCTGGAAGGAAAAGGTGCGATCTCTTTTTCTAGATGCGATCTTAGAAATACAAGATGCGATGAAGAATACCATGTGCGATCCCCAAAATTTGGGATACGACCCCAAAAATGGGGTACGATCCTGAAGGAATAGGAAATGACACAGACCAAAATTCAACTTAAAAACTAAGCTAAAACAAGGTAACTAGATGCGATCCAGGAAATCTTGGATGTGATGCAAAAATCCAGAAAAACCATATACGATCCAGGAAATACCAGATACGACACGGGTTTGACAGGGTGCGATCCAGAATTCTAGATGCGACCCATAATTCAAAGGGCTCTAAAAGCTACAAAAAAGCATGAAAATGAAAAATACCAAATTCACAAGGTAGTTTTCCAAGTGCTTACCAGAGGTCCGTAATCGGTCGGGCATTGATGTTGATGACTGAGCTCAAAATGTTGTTTCTACACAGGGACCACCATCTTATCTGCAAAGCTCTCAAAATTACTATGGATAAAAGTGAAAATGAATAGTAAAAAGGTAATTTTTGAGATATATAATGACCTTTTGAGCTATTTAGGGGTTTCGAAACTCCTCCCAGGTACGTTAAAATCATTTTGTTCCCCTTTTGATTCATTGGGAATGAAATTGAAGTGATAAGTTTTGGAAAGAAATTTAACAAGCCTACAGAGCACGATTTATAATTATGTCGACAGTACAAAGGTCATCTTCACTGTCAAATCCCTGGTCTATGATGCACAAAATGAGAAAAGCAAAGGAGATACCTAAAAGGAAAGTCTGGACATTCAAACAAGATTTAAGCAAGATGCTATTGAAGAAAATTCGCCCGCTCACTTTTCCACACAAATAGCGAAGGTACATCAAATCACTTTTCTATAGGCACAATTGTTTTTGCGACAGCTCCTGACAATGCATAATTGCTTCGTTTGTTTCGAAAATTCATTCAAATCACACATTTCATCATAAATCTTGGTTCAACATCATTTAAACAGTCTCACCACTCACATTTTCATGTAATAAACTTGGTATACCATGTGTTTATTCTTAAACACACCCTCTTTTTCATTTCTTCTACTCTGTTCTTTCTTTCCCTAACCGCTTCCTGCAAGTGATACGTTCTTTCAACAGAGGGGGCATGATCACATTATCATCAATCACATTTTTTCTCAAAACAACATCAAAAAAGACTTTGTTATCAAACAACTAGGGGCACGACAGTTTCCTTGACTAAGTCAGAACTGTTGGATAAAAAGATTTGGTTCTCATAAGCTGGATATCTTGTGTTTCCTCATTTTAAAATATTCTTATTAAGCTCCTAGCAACTTCTTATTGACTTTTGGATGACAACCAAGTTCGGAATCAATATTATCAATCTTTGGATGACAACCAAGTTCAGAATTGATATCTTTAAAATCTTTTATTGACCTTTGTACGACAACTAAGTGCAAAGTCAATTCTATCAGTTTAGTTCGATCAAGTGCAAGACTGATCTCATCAGGCATTTCATTCGATCATGAGTGAAATTCTCAATCTTTTTGAAGTCAAAATCAAAAAACTTTCTTTGAATCAATGCGCTGCTCGCACATCAATTCAAAGAGGGGCAAATGTAACCACCTGGATTTGGTCTGCTCTGACCATAGACCCCATTTTCCCGAAGTGTGATCATAACCCAATTATGTTCAAACGACCCTGTTACTGCTTGGCATAATTATTTTGAAATCAATTTAATCTCCTAAAGTGATCAAATCACTAAATTAATTACTTTTAGCCAAAATAAAAATCAATCAAATACATGGCTAAAATGATTAATTTGCTAGGAATTAAATAAATTCCTAAAATCAATTGCTCACTTGCAAAAGGAACGCATTCCCCTAGCCTAATTAATTTAATTAAATTGGTTATAGTCCTATTGATTATTAAAAATAAATTAAATGCTTAAATAATTGATATTCCTATTTTTGAATGAATTAAATAAGTTTTATTCATTTCATTAATATTCCTCTAAACCCCAACCTAACCCACTTCAACCACTTTGACTCTGGGTTTGAACCTATCCCAACCCATTCACCCTTGCTAAATCTAATTTTAATCCTAATTCTATTCTAACCCACCTCCTAATGTTATCACATTCCATTAAGGAGTGGTTAAAGACTCAACCCACTTAAGAAAGTCAAAGAATCTCAAGATTCCTTTCCTCAAGTCCACCTTCTCAAGCTTGACTTGTAACCCTACCCATGCCTCTTCAATGCTCACATTTAATGTAGCATTTAATGCATTTCCCTCCACCATGCCTCATTAATGCCTAAGTCATTAATGCCTCTTACACTTCATTAATGAGTTTTACAACTCTATTAATGCACCTTGTCCCCCTCCTCTCTCCTCATTCTTCTATAAATAGAAGGGGTTTTTGAGCACAAATAAGCCCATAATTTAGATTGAAAATACATTGTTATGCTATTAAGATTTAGATAGCTTCATTTTTACTTCATAGCTTCATTATCGTGCATGGTTATAATGTTCATTTTTAGAGATAATATGCATGCTTAATGGTTAAATAGTTTGTTTTAACTCAAATCTTTCATGCTAAGTCATATATGTCACTGATAGTAGCATAATCTAAGGGCTGTTATGTTGTTTATCATACTCTTCTTAGTTAGAAAGAAATAGGTCAATTTTAGTGTTTTATATGCTCTTCTAACCATGTTTTCCACTAACGTAATGATCTATTGAAGTGTTGTGTCGCAGGTAACAGGTGCAATATTTCACACACATAGTCGGAAGTGAGATTTTGATGAGAATCTATGTTGGATCTATAAGATATTATGGACAGAGTTATTGCTTTGTCCGCATGATTGCCAAAAAATATGACCACTAAGAACCAAACTGTGTGGTGATCGGTTGTGGAATCATCTGAAGATAGCCATGGGATATCGTGGTGAATTGTCCTTGTTTATATAAATAAGGTGGTAGAGGTCAATTACAAAAGGAAAGAAGTGCAATAAATTACATTCAAGATAGAAGGAACTTGATGTCTGCAACCAAATTAAAGATTGACATCAAACTTAGAGGGAGTCTAACAATCTATCAGAAGCAACCTTGGATGAGAAGGTCAAGAGGTTGATGCATGTACTTGAAGCTTCAGATGGAAGCCAGATTATCATGAATTTTTGGTGTTTCCAAGCTCAGGGATAAATTTATAGTTTATTACATTCACTCATGTTACTATGAAATCAGACAAGTACATTTGTGTACGAGAAACTACTCCTACAAATAATGTTATGATAAAAATTTCAACATGATCATTTACTAGATAATGAGAGTCTCTTGGAGCAAGATATTTTCACGATTGGGACCATGTATATTTCATAATAGAGGGAGCTACTAGAGGATCTCCCAAAATTTATTTTCAAGGATCTTAATCATTATGATTTAGAAGGGCAGGCCATATCGAGATGGTTTCCCTTGTGGCCAGGAAAATATAAAAAGCCAAAGGATTGTAATTCAAATGATTTAGTTCCATGTATGTGGGCTAGAAGGCTTTTATGAAGATATTCAGGTCATGATATTCCTAGATAGATGGATAAGTTGTTGGATCAAATGACATTCAAGAGAAGAGCTTGATGCAGACTAAAGAACAAAGACACGACTTGAAGGTTGATATTAGACTTAGAGGGAGTCTGATAGTTCATCTAAAAACAACCTTGGACGAGGAGGTCAGAAGGTTGTTGCAAGACCTTAAAATTTAAAAGGGAGCATCCAGAGGATCTGATTCATTCTAATCTCCAAGGAATTTGGTCATATGTGTGCTAGCTGAAATGCCTTTATTCTAACTCTTACATAACTTGGGGTTCACCAAGAGATGATGCAAACTATATAAGAGATATAGTGCATAAGTATGCTATTCAAGGAACATTATCAGTATAAAATAGATGGCTGATACTCTCACCAAGTCTCTTTCTAGAGAGAAGGTTGAGATAAACTTGGTATGTTGGAGAATGAAACCATAGATGAAAAGGAGTTTCAACATCTGTGATCTATTATTTTGTATGTTATTGCATTCTTCTCTTTGAGAGAGAAGTCTAAGGTGAAAGACCTTGTTTCCACTCTCTGGGATGAGCCATGATGGATCCACTATCTGAGATGAGTCAAGGTAGATGTCATGTGTGTGACTCCATGACTTTATGGGCCCACCCATCTTGTGTACATTTCTGAGAGGTTACAAATTCTTAGACAATGCACACTTGTATTTGATGTTACAAGGTGATGATCTTGTAATGGAGAATAATTATGGTAGACATTTTAATATGTTAGTGAACATACCATAATAGGGTTATATGTAAGGGGAATGTAATGTTCTCTAATTACTATATCCTTGTATCACGATCTAAGGTGATATGAAAATCAGGTATCACAATCTAAGTTGATTCCTCATATGGAGATTCGTTATGGTAGACATTTTGATATGTCAGTGCACATACCATAATAGGGTTATATGTAAGGGGAATGTAATGTTCTCTAATTACTATATCCTTGTATCATGATATGAGGTGATATGAAAATCAGGTATCATGTTCTAAGGTGATTCCTCATATCATGATCTAAGGTGATGTGAAAACTAGGTATCACGATCTAAGGTGATTCCTTATATTACAATCTAAGGTAATATATAAAATCAGGTATCACATGTTAGGTGATTCCTCATATCACATGTTAGGTGATATGCAAAACTTGGTATCACGTGTTAGGTGATTCCTCATATCACATGTTAGGTGATATGTAAAACTTGGTATCACATGTTAGGTGATACTTCATATCACAAATTATGTGATATGTAATTTATTTTTATCCACATGGATCATATTAGGATCCTTCTAACTTAGTATCACATATTGACTAGACTGTATGAGAAATTTCATGTAGTGGCATAACTCTACGTAAACTTAATATCCATATGGCAGACATCATAAGATGTAATATCATTGCACATACCATGGATATTTATGAGCTATGGTGAATATCATGTGACTTGATATTCCTGCATATACCATATCTCTTGTTATCATAGTAAGGTGATATCTCCTCTCTTTCAAAATTAATGGATGTATTACCTTGATGTATTTTATCTTCTCTAGCTAAGAGGGAGTGTTGATCTTTTGTTTAGCTATGGTGAGAGTCATAAGTGTTGACAAGGGAGGCCAATACACATTATGTTTAATCATCCTCCTTAGCTAAGAGGGAGTGTTAATGTTTGTAGCTTCAGTCGTATGATCATTTAGAATAATGTATAATACTTAGATATTGATTAATAATTATATATTGTATTTGTATAGATATGATATATATATGTTATATTATATATATTATTGTTAATTTTGCAAACTTATATTATTCTAATATATGATTGATTAATGAAACATTATAATATTATAATGAATAGACATTTCCCATGAAGGGACATGTCTCTCCTATCCTCTTTCTCAATATAAATGAAAGAGAGATTGTTGCATTTGAAAAACACATACGATATACAACATAGAGTGCTATTACATTTACAGCGATCCTGAAATCTCAACAGTCTTGATGATTTTTAGCAAATTCTTGTTGCTTGATTTGGCTTGGTCATTCCCTTGTGGATGATAGGAGAAGCATAAGATATAGTGACTCCATGATTCTCACAAAATTCTATAAATTATTTGGACCTAAAACATATTGAATTATCAGTGATTAACCTAAATGGTGCCCAAAATCTTGTCAAGATGTTCTCCCTCAAGAACTTAATCATAGTCTCGCTATTTGAATTTCTTGTAGGTACAACTTCAACCCATTTAGTGAAATAATCTATAGCCACCAAGATCCATGAGTGACCTCTTCTATACTTGTCATGGATTTCACCAATAAAATTTAAACCCCACATAGAAAAAGGTTCTTCAGTTTGCATAGGCCTGAGTGGAAATGCTCCTTGATATTTTAATTTACCAAATTTTTTTTGACTAGCTTCACATTTTCAGATATACTTGAAACTATCTTGACATAGGGATGGCCAATAATACCCCACCCTCAAAATCTTATGAGAGGTTGTCTTGGCTGAAAAATGTCCTCCACATACACCATCATGCATTTCCTCTAAGACCTTTTTAGTCCGATATTGATCCAAACAAAAAAGTGAAATCCCCTCAAAATTTCTCCAATATAAATCACCTTGGATCAGAACATACTCGGAGGCCTGCAACTTCAATTACCTTCTTTGATTACCATTCTTTTCGGTTGGGCACTCCATATACTTCAAGAAATATACTATATCTTTATACTAGGGGGCTCTTTCAATATTGGTAATCATTTCTTCCAGATTTACACAATTGACTTGTGTTGCCTCCAAATTGGACTTTGCCATAAGTTTTTCCAATCCTTGCCCTTTCACAAGTTTGGTAATCTGGATGTTAATATTGAATTCTTGGACCTGATTTATCGATCAACATCTTTTTCCAGTAACCTTAGAATATTGAAAGATATCTTTGACAACAACATTTGGGACATACATAGTCACTCCAACCCCTATAAAGTAAGGCCTAAAAGATTTCACAACTTTCACCAAAGCATAGGATCGCTTCTCTATTATAATGCATTTGAGCTCTGCATCTTGCAATGTTTTTCTAAAGAACGAGATGGGCTGCTCACGTCCTTCATTATTCTTCTGTAGCGTGAATGTTGCAATGGTATGATATGAAGCAAAAGAGAAAATCTGAAAAGGCTTTGTAAAATCTAGAGATCTTAGGTTAGGAGCTTCTTCAATTGCCCTTTTAATATTCACAAATGCATCAATAGCTTCTGCAGTCCAATTTAGGCTTGCTCCCTTCTTCAACATCTTGGAATAGGTTTAAAAATTTCAACAAACTTTGATACAAACCTTCTTATAAAATTGATCTGCCCAAAAAATGATTGAATTGCTTTGACTATTTTTGGAATAGGAATTTTATCAATGGCTACTATTCTTTCTGGATCAATCTTGATTCCATCCTTTTGATACAATATGCCCCAAAAGTTTGCCCTTAGTAACCCCAAAGTGACACTTCTTTGGATTGAGTGATATACCATATTCTAAAGACCTTATGAAGATCTATTACAAGTGGTTAAAAATGGTCTTCTGCCTTCTTAGAATATGCAGTGAGATCATCTTGGTACACTGCCATGATTACATTTATTAAATCCTAAAATGTTACATCCATTGCCCTTTGGAAATTGGTCCCTGCATTTTTCAATATGAAAGGCATCCTTACATAAACATAGGTATCCCAAGGAGCAGCGAAGGCTATTTTGAACTTCTCACTTTTGTTTACTTTAATCTAGTTGTACCCAGAAAATCCATCCATCATAAATAACAACTCATTTCCTGTCACCTTGTGCAAAAATCCTCCATATTTAGTAATGCATAATTATCTTTTAGAGAGGACATATTAAGGTTCCTAAAATCAACACAAAATCTAATATCACCATTCTTTTTCCTGACTAGTACCAAATTTGACACCCAAGTGGAGTGCCTAATAGGCTTGATTATTCCTCCATCACTAAGTTTTGTCAATTATTCTTTCATCTTAGGAACTAATGTTGGGCTAATAGGGAAATTTCTTTGGCAGAAAGGCTTGGTATCTGGCTTAAGAGGTACTTCATGCTGCAAAAGATCCTCTCTATATGCCTTCAATTCATCATAGGACCATGCAAATTCATGTTTGTATTTCTTCAGAAGTGCGATTAATTCTGACCTCATTTTTGGAGCTAACCGTTTCTCGATAAATACTTCCCTTGGGAAATCATCTGAACTTAAATTTACATTTTCCACTTCACCCTCAACATTGAGAGTCAATTTTTTGTTTATCTTATCATCCTTGTCAAATTCTCTCTCAAGGGAAACCAAACCTCTTGGGATTTTAATTTTTTTGATTAGTACAATCTCTTTGCCAAATAAAGTTTCTTCTCCATCCTCAACCTCTATATAAGCATTAAAATACATTTCTTGATTTTGATATTTATCTTCACACTGTAGAAATTTCAACAAGTCTTGGTAATCTTCAAAAACTTGCCAATTGTAGATGTTACCAGGGATTGAGGGTCTAGTTTTTACTTCTATCTCTGATATGCCTTTCAGTGTGGCATTAACAATTTTAAGTGCTATTTTTGCAAGAAAATCATCCATAATGTTCTGTGATCTTTCTACCTAATCAATATAAAAGGCATCAAAATATTCAATTGTATCCCAAACCCCATTTATGTACTACTTTAGTTTTGCATTTCTGGTAGCATATTTTGATCTGATTTGTGATAAAATCAATTCTTAGTCCCCAAATACATTGAGACATTTTATCCCATGCTTCCTAGCAAAATTCATTCCTAACAATAATGCTTCCTACTCCGCCACGTTGTTTGTGCAACAAAAATTAAGAAAAAAGGAATATTTGAATGTTTTACCTGTAGGAGAAATAAATACAACTCCTGCTCCATTCCCCTCCTTGCTGCAAGCTCCATAAAAAACATCTTCCATATTTTCCCTTTAGTCTTCTCAATTTAAATCTCGATTGGATTAGTAGAAATGATCTCAGGTTGGGAAATCTAAATGGTAAAATTGTCCCTATCAGAATGAAAAAAATAGGTTAACGTCTTTGGATCAATACTATCATAATAATATATGAGGATCTAGGCTCCCTGTTTATCCTGACTTTCTTTCCATTTATTGGGATAGTAGCATAAGATAAGTCAAGTTGTACATGCCCTCCAACCATTCCAGTCCATTGCCTAGATAGAACCATACCATAGTTTGGGGGGACATCAACACCAATTATATCAGCTCTATATGTTGCTTCTCGACATTCAACAATCTTAAACTCTACATCTTTCATCACACCTACTGCATGAACTGATCTATTATCCATAACATAGAATTGACCATAAGTAGTATCAACTTCCAAGTTTAGTTCTTTCTCACCTCTTGTGGCATAATATTGATGGGTGTCCCAGAATCAATCATGTAAATTTTTAGCAATTTATTATTTACCAAAAGGGTCATATAAAAGGGGTCTACTTGAGCAGGGTGTTTAGTTAGTGTTGTACCAATATAAACCTCTGGGATCACATTAGCATCTACCCCTTTTATTTCCTCAGGAAAATTACTAATCAATTTCATCGCACCCTTCTTATACTGGGGGAATTTCATCATTTCTAGTAATGAGACTGACATTTTCATTTGTGACAAAGCATGAGTGATAGCGAAGGCAGATGAAGGCATACCCAATGATTGGTTTGAATATTTATTTTTTCTTAGGCTTTTGGCCATTTTATCAGACTTGTTTCCATCATGGTTTTCACTGTCCATGGGTCTTAAAATAGTGACATCCTTACTTATCACTTTTGATGGTTGGCCTCTCTTTAATATTTCCATAGTTATAACTGGTTCATTATTAATTGTCTTGTTTCTCAAATGATAATTGCTTCTGGCCTGAGCCACTTTTTCCACTGTATGGGACCTTTTATCTTCCTCAGTTAAACAATATTTCCCTTCCCATGCCATACCATCATTTGAAAAATCCTCCCGTTTTTTAGTGTATCTATGTCCATCTACATTAATTTATGGTCCATCCTCCAAAGAGTCATAGTCATCTGGTGCTTCATATGTATGGAAAATAAAGCATTAATAGTGTTATCTTGATTAAGTTTTTGTTTCTCTAAAAACTATCTTTCCAAGCTTTGTGCTACTATACACCATGAAGGTGAGTAGGGAAAATTGCATTCCATACACCAAGGGCCTTCATTAACCGTATTGGTCCTTTTTTTGTTTAATAGGTATGGTGTATCCATATTCTCTTTTGGGACTTCCGGTCTATCATCCTTCCATGATGTATTATAGGTCCGAGCCTGTGAAAATAGGGATTTTCATTCTTAGGTTTGTCACCCTTTCCCACTTTTAGTGATAATTCTTGCAACATATTTAATGCTTTATCCAATCTATCTTCTTCCTTTACTTGTTTATTTGTCTGGGGGTTATGCAATTTTATATCATCCCTTTTGCCAATTTTTCTAGTAGCTTTTCTATTGTTCTCAATTGTTAGGGAAATCTTGAAAGCATCTTGTAAATTCCTTCGTCCTCTTGATCTAATCTCATAATATAGAAAACCAAGCAACATTCATCTGCAAGCCTCATGTAGGGAGGGATTTTGTACAATAACTTGTTAAATCTTTTGTTAAACTCAATCATTGGTTCGTTCAATCCCTTTTTCACACTAGTAACTTCATGAAGAATGAAAGATGGGTCATTATGATCACCAAATTCCTCCAAGATTTTTTCTCTTCATATCAGCCCAACTATCAATTGAAGAGTCAGGTAACACCTTAAACCATTCCCTTGCATCCTCAGCCACAGATTGAAAAAAGAGCTTCATATAGACATCTTCATAAGGGATCTCATTATTTTCCATGGCATATTCAAAAGTTTTAAGATGGTTCTCTCATGTTTCACCACCCCCTCCTGTAAATTTAGGTAAATCTTTTCTCCAATCAACCAATATGTCATGAGGGGCACCCAAAATCCTAGTGAATTTAAAAGGCCTATATTTATTACCATTCATAGGTCCCCTAGAAAAAGCTAAGTAGTGAGGATAATGTTGGTATTAAAAATTGTATGGGGGTGGACGTAAATTATGGTATACATGTGCAGGTTGATCATACCTAGGCCCTCTATCAAATTGGTCATTATGAAAAAAGGAGGTTGTTGAAAGTTACAAAAATTATGACCCATTTTTTCTTCCTCATCCCTTGGTGGTGGGATATTATTCCCTCTTTCATAATTACAGCCTCCATGATTATTATTATGAGGCCAGTTTCGCCTTGGTGCCCCTTCTTGGTTATTTTCTTCCACAAAATCTATATCATCAAGATGATCAACAAATTGTTGATATTGTCTAGGCAACTGTACATTATTTTCTTTAACCCCTTGAAGATACTGAAAAATGTCTCGTACCTTATTTTTAAACTCTCATTCAACACTGCCCACATTTCCTTGAGAAGCTTGAAACTCACAAGTATTTGAAGGAGAAGCTCATTCATGCCCCAGAGGAGGAGCACCCCTAGGAAAGGAGCCACCACTAAACCCTTATATTTGTTTATTATATTCTTATGAAATCTCCCTATCCCGCTGGCTGAAAAAAGGAAGATCTCCATCCGACCCACATGGGAATGGTTCCATGTCAGATGAACCCTTGGTTCGCCTTACTAGAGGCAACTCTATGTATTGAAATAATTATTTGTCAAATTGATATCTTCTACCATTCATAGAATTAGGGACTGTAGATAATTTATACCTCAAGGGTCAGGAACCTTCTTTTATTTTTTCACAGATGATTTTATAGTCATTCATACAATAGTTCACAAGTTAGAGTCGCCACTTCTTTAAAGGAAGATAGTAAATTATTCCCATGTAGAGTCTCCAATCTCTTGGTTCACAAATCAACAGTTTGGGAGGAAGCAAATCTTGCCATGCTATATTATCAATACCATCCAAATTGATATGGCCAGCTGACAAGATTCAACCATAAGTTAATTGCAATCCCTTGCTCCTTTAGGCTCTACAAAACCTAGATGGGTATACCCACTCTCAAAAATCTCTCTCAACTTTGAGATTTTTATAGCAGATATGAATGATTCCTTTCTAAACTCACAAACTTAGGGTGACAAATCCCAAATTACAAGAGCAAAGACCTTTCATGTTTCACCAATACTATTTTACTACTATCTTCCCTACCCAAAAATAAAATAAACTTGTTTTAAGAATTCAAACATTATCTTGCTTCCTTCAACATTAATAGGTCAGTCCCTTATCCAATTGGGCAAAGGTCAATTTCTATGAATTGCTAATTTTCTCTCTGAAAGACAATACCCTCAACAAAGGTGATTGATATTATCAGTCATCTAATTCTGTCAATGTGGGTGAAATGAACCTGTAATATGAATTTGTCTAATTGAATTTAATCATATCAAAAGAACTAATTAAATAGAAAAATAGAAGGACAACACTTCTCTTCTATGTCCTATTTCCTTCAAATTGATATTACTGAACATCAAATAACCACACAAGTTTTGAAGATAACAACCAATTCATGAATCAATTATGACAGAGAAATGAAGCCAAAAAATATTAATCATGCATTGGACAAGAAAATGGGGTATATTTTATTAATATTAAAAATAAGCAATTACACCATCTAGTCTATCTACTTTCGATCATTTTCTAATTTATACTAGACAATTGTGGTTTCCCTCCAAAAGGGGAAGCAACAAGCTTCCAACGGTTTACATTCATGCCTTTTCAAATTCACTATCCCTAATAACCGGAAGTAGACAAAATTAAACACACACACACAAAAACAATAAATAAACAAAACACCAAAGCTAGAGAAAGAAAAAACATAAATTTACTCAATTCTTGAAGAATCAACCAGTTCTCCTGGTGCTATTCACTGTTGACCCAAGTTATTCTTTGTCCCAATGTAAAATATGTGCAAAGGATGACCACTGGTGATGCAAGATGCCAGGTATTGTGAGAAGGTGCTTTCTCCACCTATTACCTGCAATAACCCAAAACTCAACTACAAATTTGGAGAACCTATTTTCCAGTGTGATTACCCTATCTAGAAAGTAATTGAAATGATCCATAGAAAAAATCTGATCCTCCTTTAGATGACTGATGATTCATGAAGGCATACTTTGATATTATGATTTCCATTCTTCAAAACCTTTGGCCCGTCCTTTAGGATCCGTAAATGTAGGGATTTTCCAATGCCTAATGGTATCAAAAGTTGTTGACTTTTCTTCAACTCTAGCCTCTTCTTGTACAACGTAATCCAACTCTTCAAACAAGGCATCCATAGTATTCTTTATTTCTTTAATCTCTGCAGGAGCTTCTGGATCTCTTTGAGTAACATCATAGATTCTGGTGATTTCCAATGATGATGGCCTCCATCTATTTGCTATGCTTTGGAGTAAAGGATTATTATTCTTGAATCCATCTAGCATGTCATTTAGCAAGCAATAGCCTTGATGCACATCTTCACATTTTGCAATTATACCTTTCATTCTGAATGATAATAGCTTTTCCAAAGTGAAAAACAATTCTGCAAAGAATTCTAGTTTCAACTTGGCACCAAGAACACTTTCTGCATCCTCTTTGATCTCCTATGTTTTTTCAACTAATGTGCTTTGATCATCCTTGTAAACAATAATATATTGCTCAGGTTTAGATGCTTTGTGTTTCTATATTTCCTTCTCTTTATCAACAAGCTTAATATACAATTCATTAATCACCCTATTGAATTCCACTTGTTTATCAGCATAATAATTTAATTCATCCTTCAGCCTTTTAACTTGATCCTTATTGAACATGGATTGAAACATCAATTAATTTGCACACATAAGTGGGTCAGTATCCCCCATTGTTTGGATAATAGTTGTGCCCTCAGAATCCCTACCAAAACTCAACATTTTTGGTTTATGAGGCCCCTTGAAAATCACCCATGTAGCTAGGGTCCGAGTCTTTGGATTATAGCCAAAGCCCATAATATTTTCTTCTGTATCAAATTGAGCTATCAAAGAAGAATCATTTTGTTTTCTTACTTGGTCCAAAAGGAAATTTTTTTGAGGGTTAACCCGGGGACTAGGAGTACATCACGCTTTTTCAACATCTCCCTAGCTTCCTCAACTGTACAGTCAATACTATCCAAATTGAATTATTTAAAAATTGATCTATAATTTCTTGATGTTATGATTCCTCCACCCCCATAAGCCTGATCTGCTTCTGTTGTTCAAAATATTTCATTTTCATCTGTATCCAAAAATCTTTGAATTCTCAAGTCTACAAAAAGTCATTAGTTTCAGTGAACCTAGTAGCAATGGCCTCTCTTTCATCTCCCAAGCCCATGGGATTTTCCTTAGCATCATCTTGCATTTGAGAAAGGTATCCATGAAATTTTACTCTAAATATAGACATAGGAGAAGAAGGACCTACCTCCTCTTCTTGCCTCATGTCTCTCAAAGTGGTAGAAATTTCTTCAGCGTCTCCCATTCCTTAATATACATCATATGGAAAAAGAGTTAGCTCTTTGCCCCTAGGGATTTTTGTAGGAGGTTAATTAGAATCATAATAATGAATAATTAAATTCTTTATCCTTTTCCTAGGAGGGGGCCCAGGCTTTGGTTCATCAATTTCAATAGTTTTCCCTTTTAACTTATCAAAATCCCTAATACATAGCTCCCAACTGAGGATCTCGTATGTTTCCTCATCATGGAATCTCGACAAGCCCTTCAACACTCTATCTTTATCCAACTTTACAAGAGTCTTCACCTTAATGATTCTTTGCATAATTTATGAATGATCCTCTAAGTTTCTTGTCACATCCTCTTCCACATCAAAAGAATGGGTGTACTCTGTTAGCTCTTTTTCTTGTAGGAATCAACAATACATCAACAATGCTTGACCTCTATTCCCAACACAGATTCTTACATGGAAAATGCTAATTAACAAGGATGAAATCCTTCTTCACTTCGAGCTCCACAAACTCAGGTGGGTGTACCTACTTTCAGACTCACTGAATGACAGAGAATCTCACAGTGGACTAAGGATTTATAATCCTTCTTCTTTTTAAGTTCTCAGAACTAGGAAGGCTAACCTATTGATTCACTCTTCAAGGAATCACTAAAATGAATTGTACTAAATACAATTATCTAGACATGAATTTGATATAACAGAAATATAAAGATTGATTAAAATTGGATTGATGATAACAACCACTTGTCAGCATTTTGGCCAGTGCCTAATCATGGGTCATAGAGTTAGAATAAAACATACATACATCAGGGATAATTAATGGAAATACAAATAAACCTCAGATGGAATGCCTTACAAACTATCCTCTCATCCTCACACCCCTGTATCAAATTCCTGCATACACCCTAACCCTCTGCAATTATCTGCAAGATTTAAAACTCTCCTTGAAAGCAACTCACAAACAATGACATGGCTACCTTATAACCAGTATACTCAAAATGCCTTACAAATTGAACATACAAGAACTAAGAGAAAATGCAAAAAGACATCATTGGTATCAAAATGGAGATTCCATTGTATTTTATTAATGTAAGCTTGATATCAGTACATTCAAAGGACTCAAAACCAAAATTCAGACACAATTCAAAAGTCTGCCTTGTAGTTTTATTTTTTTACCATCCTTATTACAATATTACAACTTGCTACTTATAGACAGCCTTAGTATTTTTGGAATCCTTTTGGAAAATAAGGATGCAACAAGCTACAGATGACTAGGCTAGAGGACAAAATATAGTTTACAGATGAGACAAAATTTTAGGCGGATGGGATAACAAATCTTTGTTACAAGCCATGTAATCTTTTGTCCTATGACCACCTGAATGCTTGAAGTTGTTCTGAGGTGGCTGGTTCCTTGTCATCTAGAATTTGTCCTCTTGCTGATGCAGAGCCCCCAATATCTGATTTTCTCAAACTGCTTAGCATCTTTGGTGTTTGTTGTCACTCTTATACTTACCGTCTCATACTACCTGAGTGACTACACCATATTTGCTCACCCAAGGGGTAAACACCTCATCATCAGGCCAACTAAAGTTGAGAACTTCATCCTTCTGACTATTGAATTCTTCCCAATCAACATTGGCTTTCTCAATTTCTGCCTCCCAAGATTCAAAAAAATCCTTGGCTTTATTTAAAATGTCAATAGTTAACACAAACTAGCCAGTATTTCCCAATGTAACAATACTTTTTTTTTTGCTGGTTAGTGTTTCATTCAGTTGCCTTAGCCATAGGGCTTCATTCTTTATGTTCCCATCCTCTTTGAACATATTGGGAAACATGTCATATCTATCCCTGGAGAACTCTTCTCTCAAAGTTTTTATCCTCCTGATGACCATGTTCTTCTTGGTGTCCAAGTTAACCTTCAATTTGAGACACATGTGGGTGCTTGTCAGGATGATATCAATATTGTTTTTCTCCTTTAAAAGAGAGTAAAAATATTTGACATGAGTTGTCTTCCCCTTCCAGTTATCCACTATAAGATCCCACTGTTCCTTTCCCTCATCATGATTACTCAAGATGCTAGCAATCTTCTTTCCTAACAAATAGAGATTGGCAAGATTAGCCTCACTAGCACATCTCTTGAGGTTGGAATATATTTGGTCAGAACACTTTTGCTTCACCAATTCCTCAGCTTCTTTATATGCATGGGAGTCTTCAAGATCCCTCTTACCCTATTCTTCTAACCTTGATCTTTCATTGATTAGCCTGTTCTTTTCGGCTTCCAACTCTGCTCTTTTAACATCAATAGCTTCTTGGGTAGTGGGACTCAAAGGTGCAGGGGATGGGGGATAAGTCACAAATGGACTAGAGGAAGAGGGTTGGTGAGGTTCCTGAGCAATTAACCCCTGTGGCATTAATTGGACCTTTTTCTTTCCTTCCAAAACTGCTATTCTGTTATCTTTTAATAAGGATTTGACCTTTTCCTCATTATAAGCCTTGAGTACAAATTCGTATTTCTTATTTAGGTTTTCATAAGCTTCTTTCTCTTTCTCAGCTACCCTCAGGCTCAAGCTAGCTGTTTGAACAACAAGATTTGCTGCTTCAGTTCCTGAAGTGTTAGCAGCCCTCTTGACAATTAGGCTTCTAGTATCCTCAATCTCATCATCTTCCTTCATTCTCCTCTTGTCCTTTTTCTTCAATGACCAAATTGCTAGGGCTGCATGGTATTCACTAAACTAGGCACCAATTGATGTCCTAGTAGTGCTCATAGGCTTCGCTTGCTTCCTGAAAGCATCAAAAACCACTGCATCTGCTAAATCCCATTGAGGCAATATGAGGACTCCCTGCTTCTTAACCATTTCTCTACCCTCTTTAGGGGTGATCTTATCAAATTTGGAGACCATCTCCTGCTTGAATTCTTTCTCTACATCTTCCTTAGCAAAATTGGGCTGGGCTTCTTGTAGCTTTTGGCATTTATGATTGAATTCATCAATATGGCATCTCCATAAAAATTGAATGAATGCCCTAGTTTTGAAAAAATTGTCATCTAACAAGAATTCATCACTGGCTTGCTTGGTTATAGGATCTAATTCCTTACCTGTAAACTCTTCCACTGTGAGGTTAGCTTCTGTATGCTTAGGTGCCTCTGGCATCCCTTCTTGTAACTCTTGAACGATGACAACAACTTCACCAACATTCCTCAATTGCACCAATTGCTCAGCAATGGCTTGGTCATCATATTGCATGGGGGATTGAGAAGGAGAGTAAAATTCACTCTCTTGTTCTTTTGCTTCCACCCTTTGCCTTTTGGGAGAGGGCACTTCTTGAATACTAGTACTTGCTGGCATTTTTCCCTTATGCTGAGGAGGTTTATCAGTTTTGGGCATGATGGTAGTGTACCCTCTCCTCTTGTTTACTACATAATCCCCTGGTGGGATTATTCTTCCCTATGGAAATTTGTTCAAAATATCAAGAGCCTTTTCTGGTTTACTTTCTATTATCCTCTATTTCTTCTCATTTAGGGTCTGTATGATTCCCTCAAATAAAGTCATTAGGGAGTCAATCTTATAGGACCATGGGAAAAATTCCTTTAAAGGATCATAGAACTTGTCAAAATTGTGTACAAAGTCCAAATACTTCTTGTATGCCAACCACTTCTCCTTCCTGACCTTCTGGACACCAAGGTCAAAAATGTTTCTGATGATATCCTTAAGATAGTTGAACTAATGTTCTAATGCCAAGCACTTAGTCCTTTTTCTAAACATACCCATGATAAAGTCTTCATTATCTGCACACTTGGATACAAACGTGGCTAGATGATAAGGCTGAAAATACTTATCAAATTGTGTCCACCCACCTTTGGTTATGATGAAATGATGGGCTCTGGTGAGGGTAGGGAAAATGTTTCCCTTCATCTTTCTAGTCAGGGCTTCTTCTTGTAGCCCACCCAATTGCCTTATGATCTCTACTATTCCAATCTTGAGAGGGACTCTGTAGGGCAGCACATAAGGGGCTCCCCTGAATCCATAAACCCTAATCATTATAGAAAAAGGGTACAAAATTAGATCTCCCCAATTGCGAGTAATTTTTAATTCTGGGGCATATTCCATAGGCCTCAAAAGCCTCATCATCTCAGTGTGGACCCTAGCATTTTGATTGCATAACAATTACTTGAGTCTAGTTGCAAAAACCCTATCAAAATAAACATAACTAGCATTTTTCCTATCCCATGATAGATTGACACTCCACATCTGAATAGGAAATTCTTCATCACCCTAGAACTTAGTCAATTCCATTTCTTCCTCAAAGAACTCTGCATTGTTGAATAATAACATGTGCATCATGAGGGAATACCATCCCATTGGTTTAATTATATTGCCGTCCTAGATTCTTGTCAAACCCTCATGCATTTCCTGGGCAATATAAGATGCAAAATCAAATACTACTAATAGGTGGGGATGCAGAATCTGAACCACCATGAGCATTATGTGGACAGGCATTGCTACATCTTCATCTACCCCCAAAACTTGGCATAGAGCACTGTATATTTTTTTGGCCTTGCCATTAAAGAAATCCAACTTGAAAGGTTCTGGGGTCCTAGGCCCTACTACAACCAAGTCCCCTATTTTATTAAAGTATCCCTTCAATGCCTCATCCTTGCAATACTCCCTCTGAGTCTGGTATACTACTTTAAAGTACTCAAAATCAATATCATCCATATGTACTGAGGTGTCAATCAGCTTGAAGATTCTTCTAATTTCATCAGCTGATACAATTAATAACACATTTCCCTGGGTATCCCTAACAACCCTAGCCACCTTGTCATAAGTGTTTGCAATCAAAGTGAACAAATCAGTATTCATAAACACACTAGGTGCTATCAGTTTTCCTACATCTAACTCCCAAATATTACAGTCTGGGATAGGGGCATTCGTTTGGCTATAAGCTATTTTGAACAGAGTAAGACCATCAAAATTGGTCTTGGCATCTTTTGCCTATCTATCAGAATCATACAACCTGTCTCCAATTTTGAAACGGAGATGTGGTGGAACTATTCTTTTAATTTGAGTGGCATCTCCTGTGGACCCTGGCAGTTGTTGTAACAAATCTTCCCTAACGTTTCTCTTCTGATAGTCAACTTCTCCAGAAATCTCAATTCTAGGGGCCATTCTGAATCTAGGGCTTTTTCAATATTAAATTTAAATTTTGAGACAAGAGTTCTAAAAACCTTTCTGAACTGCAAATCTCACTAACAACCTGAATGTTGGTGAATCAAAAAAGCTTACCCATTCTGCATAGTAGTTGCGTGAAGCTAATTATCTCTGCAATCCTGTTTTTGCTCAAATGACTTTGATGAATTATTGTGACTGCAAGTCAACTTAACCAATTTTATGGCCTCAATCAAATTAGTCTTTTAAATTGAATTTGACTGGAGTGGCCACACGTTCTGCAATCAATTTGAAAGCTTCAATTTCACGGCTTAAAAACTCTTTGCAACACATTTTAACAACTTTGAATTTGAGCCGTAGATTCTGGATATCAAATTCTGCATCTGATGACTATCTTATTTTCCCAAAAATAACTGTTTACCCAGGATATGTGTCAACACCGCTTAATTGCTTACTCAGTAGATGTCAAGCACTTTTCTTTTAAGCCATTAAGCTGACCGTTAGATGTAAAATGAATTAACTACCTTTTAAACTCTTGCCAGCTTTGAGTATCCAGGTCTAGTAGCTGCCAGGTGTCATCACTGCTTAATGGCTTGTTTGATAGATGTCGTGCATCTTGGGTATAAGCCATTAATCCCACCATTAGATCCTTCTGATCTTTAGTGACCTTTATGCTGTCTGCGACCGGACCCACATTATTTCCTGGACACATGTCGCTACCGCTTAATGGCTTACTCATTAGATTCTATGCACTTTGCCTTTAAGCATTTAAGCAAGCCATCAGATTCCTTCATACTTTCCCACTGTTTAACTTAGAACCTTTTCAAAATTTTGGCCCCATGAAGGACACACGTCACCACCGCTTAATGGATTAACCGATAGATTCTGTTTACTTTTTGACTAAGCTATTAAGTGGGCCGTTCAATCAAAACCAACTTGCTCACCACACAGGATAATGAAGTAAAATAGACTTTTTTAGTGGCATGACTTAGGAAATATTAAAGCGGTTAGGATAACACAATCTTTTAAAATGCAACCCATTTACTGTGAACACATGATTTGAGGTAACTTAAGTGACCAAAAAAGTAACATGAAAATAGAATCCGCTAAGACACTTAGGGTTTTTTAGACATTTTTCACCATTTTCAACTAGGTTAAGGGTAAGAACAAACTTTGTAGAGGCATAAGAATAATTTAAACCCTGATTTCAAAGCCTTGGATGCCACCAATGACAAGGGACCCTAAGAAATTTATAAGGCACATTTCAAATAGGAAATAGCACCAACATACTCTTTTACCCAATACTTGATATGACCCTCAGGATCATAAATTTTAGCCTTTTCACTCTCTATATAATACAATTTCAAGTATTCCTACACCTTCTCCAAAGTGCCTGCACCTATAGTAAAACCACCAAATCTGATAATATTAGGAAAGAAAGTGCCTTTCCTTCTTGGAGCAATGAGCTCCTTCTCCAACCATAGTAATTGCCACATAAATGACAAGAATGTAATTAAATTGATCAGATTTCCACAATCCATTGAATTTAGAGTTGAATTTCTGGCTTAGATTGTGTATGTTTTTAGCATCAAAACATACACAATCTAAGCCAGAAATTCAACTCTAAATAAGAATTTAATTCTTTCTGGTACACATACTAACAATTTATGAGGTGCATGTCTACACCCATATACTTTGAACATTATGAAATCAGTCCTACAAATCCAATCAAAGAAATTGTGGGTGAAGTCTTCATCTGGCTTGGTTTTGACGGGTCTCAAAATTTCCCTAATAGAAGTAGGGATCCTTACTACTTGTTCTCCCAATGCTCTAAGAATCTAGACTGTGAATCTATCATGAAACATGGAAAAATCAATATCTTTACTATGCTTATCCCATACTCCGCACCACAATTGTAAAGGAAGTCTATTGCCATGGCTATCTACAATGGTAAATTTCAAATAATTTTGGAAAGTACTATTATTTTGAAATAGGAGCATGTGACGTATTAAACAATAGTGTTTGAATACACCCCAACTCTTCCATTCAAGAAATGTTTGTTCAAAAGCCTTTCCAATTTTGCAACTATTTCATATTCATGAGACAAATGGGCATTATGGGTTCTCATGCACAAGTACATCATATGCACTAGAATTTTATCCTTGTGGTTTTCACCCAACACCTGTCCCCAAGCAGTTAACTGCTTATCGGTACTCATACAGAAGAGAGATTTACAATGCAATACAACAAGTAGAAAATTGATAAAAGTATTTCAAGGCATTCATCTTGTAGGACAGAAGATAACTTGAGACATAATTTGTGGTTATAAGTTTTAAGGGTTGATTTAAGGATTAATTTTTGAGGCCCTTGATTCACCCCCCCTCTCAGTTATTACTAACAATTGGTATCAAAGCTTGTGTGCTTAGAAGGAAGGTTACAAAACCAAAGCTAAAGATCACAAGATGAATAGATGAGATGTGTCCAAGTTGAACAAAGATAATTTTGCTTCATGGCAGAGCAGAATAAGACTACACTTATTAGGTATTGGAAATGATGTTACTCAATACTTAGATACTGAATATGTGTTTCCCACAGGAGCACCAACAATTGAACAAATGAGAGAGAAGCATGAGCACAATTGCATGATGATAGAGCTTGCTTTCTCACTCTCCGATGCTAAATTTGAAGATGTCAAAACCTGCAAGACTGCAAAGCAAATGTGGGATAAATTGATGCTTGTACATGGTGGTGACAAAAATGTTTTGAGAACCAAGGCAGAAAGCCTTAGAGGAAAGTTTGATGATCTCAAAATGAAAAAAGGTGAAAACATCACTTAGTACAACACAAGAATCAAAGAGGTAGTCAATGCTATCCGAGGAGTTGGAGGTGTACTAGAAGAAGATATAGTGGTAAGTAAAATTCTAAGAACCTTATTGCCTACTTATGCTATTAGAGTATCTGCCATTCAAGAAATGAGAG
>MU227975.1:879392-910882 GCA_018584345.1 Thuja plicata | reverse complement strand
GGCCAAGCGCCTATGATAGTATGTTTGTAATGATGTAATTAGTAATGTTGTAAACACACTTAAGCCAATTAGTTTGGAAGCATTGTGTATTATGTTTTAGGGCCGACCATAAGTCTTGTTTTGGGTCGCATCTATCCAGACATGAACACATACAAATGTAATGTAAAGTTATGTTACAAGGGTGGAAGAATATACATGAGAGAGATATAGAAGAGCAGTATAATGAAGTCAGTATGAGATAAATCTCTTTAA
Source organism: Thuja plicata (assembly GCA_018584345.1). Classification (NCBI taxonomy): domain Eukaryota; kingdom Viridiplantae; phylum Streptophyta; class Pinopsida; order Cupressales; family Cupressaceae; genus Thuja; species Thuja plicata. The sequence continues at coordinate 910,630 of MU227975.1, read as the reverse complement.
AGATTAAGAGCATCAGCGCATACATGAAACTGATCAGACAACAGTGTCATCACAACAGTTCACTTTTGATATAGTGTATATCAACTATCAGAAGGTTATAGCCTTCATCTTATTGAGCAGTGAGCTCTGGTAGTGAGCCATATACCTTTAATAGGGTTTTGTAAAGACTCCTAACATGGTCATTGTACTTGCATTGTAAAGACTACTTCTAATAGGGCAAAGGAACTTTAATAGGTTCATTATACTAGTACAATATTTGTGGGTACTAATTCCCACAGGGGTTTTCCTCTGATCAAGGTTTCCCTATAAACATATCATGTGTTATGAGTTCTTGTGTTAAGCTTCATTGAATGTATGTTTGATTTATGTTTAAGTTTCTGAAATATAATAAATAGACAAACACTGATTCACCCCCCCCCCCCTCCCGCTCTTAGTGTTTCAAACATAAGCTTTACGGAGAAGTACTGGCAAGAGAAGAAACCTATTGGCTGCAAAAGTATAGAGAGCCAAGCTCAATGAAGGTGACAAAAACACTACCTTTTTTCACAACTCGGTCAAAGTTCAAAGATCTCACAATAAAATATTTTCAATTCAAGATAGTGATGGAGTGTTATTACACAACTCGGACGAGATAAATTGGGAGGCTATCCACTATTTTAGAAATTGGGAAGACCCTACTGCTCTTGGAACATATTTGGACTTCTTGAATGTAATACCAGAATGTGTTACTGAAGAGCATAATTCCAGGTTAAAACAACCTACTTCCTTAGAAGAAATTAAGCGTGTTTTTTTTAATTTAGGTGCGGAGAAAGCTCCAAAGCCAGATGGTTTTTCAGCAATTTTCTATCAAAATTTTTGCAATGTGGTAGGCAATGAAGTTTGGGAGGTGCTCCAGGTTAAAACAACCTACTTCCTTAGAATAAATTAAGCGTGTTTTTTTTAAATTTAGGTGCGGAGAAAGCTCCAGAGCCAGATGGTTTTTCAGCAATTTTCTATCAAAAGTTCTGCAATGTGGTAGGCAATGAAGTGGGGAGTTTATCCATAAATATTTTAACAACACTTTCATTGCCCTTATTCCAAAGAAGCAAGAAAGGTCTTCTTTTGGATATTTTCAACCCATCTCCCTATGTAACATCATCTACAAGATTATATCCAAGGTAATGGCAACTAGATTGAAAGAAGTGTTGCAGTCTATCATTTTTGTGGAACAAAGTGGTTTTACACTAAATAGATCAATATATGAAGGTATTATTGTTTCTCATGAGGTTATTCACTCTATAAAATAGAATAAGGTGGAGAAAATGATTATTAAATTAGACATAAGGAAATCCTATGATGAAGTCAACCATGCTTTCCTCCTCAAAGTTCTACAACTTTTCGGTTTTTGCAGAGAATGGGTGCAAAGTTGCATAAGCACCCCAATATTTTCAGTCATTATTAATGATAGTCTACATGGATTCTTTAACTCAAACAAGGGCATCTGTCAGGGGGATCACTTATCACCTTTTCTGTTCATTATCATGGTTGAGGCCTTAGGAAGACTTATCAATTTCAAAAGATAGGCTGGTGAGTGGAAGGGGATAAAACTTGCAGAGGGATTGGAACCAATCAGACATTTGCAATTTGTAGATGACACAAACTTGACGGGGGATGCATCTCCTAGGGAGGAAAGAACAATTAAAGTGACTTTAGATACATCCAGCAGAGTTTCAGGACAATGTGTTAATTGACATAAATCAGAAATTTATTTTTTCAATGTGAACCTTAGGAAACAAAGGGATATTTACAGAATTATGGGCATCAGGGCTGGTAAAATTCCTAGAAAATATTTAGGGATCCCACTCTTTGGTGGAGCATCCAAGGCCAGCCTATGGAAATATATTGTTGAAAAATGCTTTAAGGAGTAAGGAGTGTCTCTCAAAAGTGGGGGCCTTTGCATGGCTAGCAATAAAAGGGAAAATCTTAACAGGGGACAGGAGGAAAAAAATTGGTGTTTGTGGCCATACAAGAGATTTTTAATGTGAAGAAGCTGAAGAAGATGCAAGCCATTTACTTCTAAACTACATAATTGCTACTCGGTGTTGGGATATGCTTAGAAGAAAGTTGGGCTGGCAAGGACCTATCCTTAATACATTGAGAGATTTTTTTGATTCGTGACCGAGACGACCCAGGAAATCAACGTTCTCTTCAGTATGGATAAACAACCCTTCTATACTTATATGGGAATTATGGAAAGAGAGGAATAAGAGAATCTTCCAAGATAAATATGAAGATACATATAGACTGATTTATAGAATAAACCATTTCATAGAAGAAGTCAAAAGTTTTTTTGCATCTAGACTTCACACCAGTGTTCCTTTCTCTCTAATGGATCAACAAATTCAAAAGGCGTGCTCATGAACGAAGTGCAGGAATGAACCTTCAGTTCATGGTGGACAAAATAAGAAGAGGATCAGAGCAAGTGTAAAATGGAAGGGCCTAGATAAAGGCTAGATCAAAGCCAACTTTTATGGGGCATCTAAAGGAAACACAAGACCTTCAAGAGCCGGTGCTATAATCAGAGATCGCAAAGGAAATATTTTGGCTTTTGGAGCTCAGAGATTGTGTTCAGGTTCTAATAAAATAGCTAAGGGAAAAGCTTCTTTATTAGTAATAAGGATGGGCGTCTCACTGGGCTATAAAAAAATTCACTTGGAAGGGGACTCTCAAGTTTTAGTCAATGCCATAAAATATGGGCACACCGATGCATGACATCTTCTACCCATTGTTGAAGCAATTCTCGTCATCTTAAGAAATCTGGATGATTTCAAATTAAGTCACATATATCGGGAGGGCAATACCAAGGAAGATGTCTTGTCCAAATGGGCAGTGAATTTTGAGAAGGTAGGGGAACTGAGATTTTAAAATTTTGAATTTAACGACTATTTGTAAAATTGGATATGCAAGTTATAGGCAGGAGGACACACTTTACTTTATTTATATGACAATGTCAGCCAAATTGATGTGGTGGTTTAATGTCGAGGCTTGGCATATTCATCTTTTTTGAAATATGAGGAGAATGAAAAGGTGGCATGGAGGCTCTACACCTCAGGAAGGCAATGATGACATGCCATTAAAAAGAAAGGTAAAAATAAGATTTTGATTGATTGCCACACGAGCGAGGACAACGAATATAGCTATGAAAAGACCCAATCATTCCCAAAATTTATTGTTCCTTGACAGACAAGAAAAATTGAAGATGGAATAGGGATGAAGGCATGACAACAAGTTTCCTTTTAAACAACTTTCGTTACTAACTCTAGTGCGAAAGTTTTGACACTTTGGTTTATTTCTATTTGAATGTGCAAGTTTTTGTTACAGAAACGGGACAGAATAGATGCAAATTTTATGGTGGATTCAAAATTCCTGATGAAATATTTCTCAGATCCAATAAGGCGGTAAAGGATCTTTGGGTTATTAAAGATTAAAATGGAGATGCTGTTCAATTTTATTTTGGGAGTTTTGGGCCCAAAATATCAAGAATATAAGCTCCACAACATAGATAATTTAGATATCATCTCAATGATAATTGATTGGGGCCTCAAACTAGGAGAGAGCATTGATGTAGTGAAATGGGCGGTGAAATCACTCTTCAAAGAGAACCTTTTGTTGGGTCTAGATTCCATCCTAGAATGGGCAGTGCCTGGAGTGGGGAAAAATATTTCTGAATGCATTACGGACAAGGAAGAGGCAATGGAATATGGTTTAATTCCATTTGTGCACTGGATGGGTAAAGTAGATAAGGAGGAATATAAGGGACAAATTTTGAAGGAATGGGAGGTGGTCAAAGTGGAGATCCGCCAACATGAGAATGCAACTAGAGCAGCTGATGTTGCAGGTTTAGGAGCCGTTCCCTGTAAACTATGAACCAACATCCCAAGGATGGCTGGGAAGAGTGGAAAAGGAATTTAGGAAGACCATTGAAGGTGGCACGATGTCTATTTTTTTTACTGAAATTTTGTAATTGGTCTTTTCTATAGCTCAAATTTCCCCTATTTTAGGTTTGTTTATATGTGTTGTTATAATCTTGATATGTAAGGAGAATTCATGCCAGGCTATGTTGTGGTAGATTAAGTGGACAGAGAATAGTGTCTAGTTTAGATTTTGGAAATACCTAGGCCTCTTGTGCTCAATTTTGAGCTTGAAATGGGTTTTAATGGCCTATTGGCATTCGAACGATGTGAAGATCACTAAACTTTTATTGTAACTACTTTTATATTATTAATAAAATCTATATATTACCGACCAAAAAAAAATTATTACATATTCATAGGATTCTAATATCCTTTTTTGTAGGAAACAACTTCATAATATATTGAGTTGTTTCAACAACTTAACAAATGTACAATTAAACACTCCTTAAATAATCATGTTCTCACCTAGAATATTTTCGTGAGTTGTTAGTACAACTCACTTTTATTTTCAGTTCAAACACATTATTATACTTGCTAATGTGAACACTAACATTATATTTTCCAAAAATTGTGGCTAAATTGTTGCAAGGGACTCCTAAGCCAAAAAGAACCAGAAGGATGTCTAGGGTGGTCATTGACCTTAATACTAATCACAGGTTCTTAGAGATAGCAGATCCAATAGGAGATAAGAATGAACATGGAGTGACTCAAAAAGAGTTCGTCCTAAGTAGGATAGATATGTGTCTGCCTACTATTAAATAAGATATCTATCATTCTACAACCTTTGTAGGTGCATTGAAAAAAAATGACCAAGGATAAGGAGTAAAAAAATCCAGTCCCGCAAAAACAGGTGAATACTTTAGTTGCCTTCATCCAATCTATCTTGCAAATAAAGGACAGTTTCATCGATCAGATTGTAAACATTCCTATTAAAGGGTTAGATCCAAACAAGTTAAAACATATCACAAGAGCTCAAATGTCACCCCACACGAGATAAATGGGCAAGTGAGCCATAAAAATGTTTATTCAGATTTGATAAGATGAAAACTTAGAGCAATGAATTGCAAAATGTGAAAAATGAAAAATATACCATGTCAGCTATCCTTTATGAGCTACAAGAGATTTCAAAAATGCCTCCAATGAATTCAATTGGCGAAGAGATAATTAGGAATCTAAATGATATCAAGCTTGTGATGTGGATGGATATGTTGGAGTGGAAGATCACTACACTCCAGGAATTGGACAATGAGATAAGGCGGGCTTTAATCTAGTTCAAATGAGCTCTCCATGATTTAGAAACACATCTCTTAATCTTGGACATAAATGTGTTTGAAGGAGGAGAAAAAGTGCGTAAATGTACTGAAATAGCTTGAGCATTCAAGGAAAAAGTGGAGTAAAGTTTATCCATCGAGCAGGTAAATGAAAACACAATGGAAAACCTAAAGAACTAAGCAAATTGTCTCCCAATCTTCAAATAGGAAGTTGATGAACTACATCCACAGGTAGTTGAAATAGAAACAAAGTTAGCCAAGTATAGGATAAGGGTCAGCATAACAAGGAATATTGATTCTAAGTCACTGCCTATAGTTATTTCCAACTATCGAGCATATTAAGCTAAAGTACAACCCTAGGAAGCACAAGCAACTAATTTCATTGGACATGAAGTATGTGGAGACCAAGAAGCTGAGAACCAAGGAGTCGAGGAAGGAGGAGCTATAGTGATTGATTAAGATTTGGTTTATGTTGTTCTAAAGTATCTTTATAATTGGGCAACTAAAAACTATTCGCTCGAGCAAGCCGTTATCTTTCTATTTTTTCTAAACATTTACTGATCTTTGGGAAAATTTTATTCAAGAAACCGTTGGTTACCAAAGATAGTTATGAACTGAAAATTATTTATGTTAGTAAGCTAGTTATGTTGGGGAATCTAGTTTTGGATACTTTTGCACTTTGGAACTAAAAATTGATATATTATTTCTGATTGATATTAATGAAAGGTATCTGGAAGCAATTTGGTAGATCATAAACTTTTTGTTATGATTTGTGAATTGCTCACTACTACATTTGGGGCCAAATTTTGATGGCAACTTCCGACGGATGAATTTTTTGTGAATTTGGGTTTTTTTTTTTATAATAGTCCCTGATGGTGTTAGAATTTTGATGGGTTTTAAATAGACCATCAGAATTTCGACAATTGTAGGCTATACATGAAAAAAAAAAAAGTGAAACCAAATCATTTTGTGGAATATTGAAGATGGTACCATCGCACAGAAGAGAAGGAGGTCGAGAGACATTATTTGTTGCTGCTAGTCCACATCGTTGTAAAGAGTAACAAAAGAAGATCATTAGCTTAGGTCAGACTAAGTAGCTCAACCAACCAGCATTTGGTTATGCAATCAATAGGAATTTGGTTTACGAGGATTTGATTTCACAAATATTTGGCGAGGGTTAAAAGTAGAAGTATTTGGTTATGCAATCAATCAACTTTGACAAGAGGTCACCAACTGGGGAAAAAATAGGTATGAGCTCCTTGTGCTTGGATCTGACAAGATCAATTTTTTTTTTCATTGATCTGCTCGACAAATGAATATGGAGACAATAGATTACTTTTAATTTTTTCCTTTTCTATGATTTGGCTATATTTGTGGCCATTGTAAGCTGCATTTTATGAGAGTTTTTTTTCCCACCATTATCAAATTAGGTCACTTTTCCCAATTCTGTGTTAAGAATTTGTATATTAATAACATAGGTTATTTATGAAATTATTGGCTTTGCACTATTTTCCCACCTCATTTCAATGGCTGCACTATATTATCATTCTCACTTGCAATGGAAGCCCTCTTATACCCACCTCCATTTTATTTCACTACTTCCACAAGAAAGAATTCAGGTATGATTTTATTTCATCTCAAAGCTGAAATTGTTTTATTTGGTGGTTTTATTTAAATGAATTGAATTTGAATTAATGTGCAGGGAAAGCATTCATTAACAAACCAACTATAGGTAGATGAGCTTTCTCTTATGAGTTCATTCCAAAGAATGACCATAAATCATCTTATATATGACCATTTCTCTAAATGTTGTTCAAAGATCTCTACACCAATGCCAAAATGTGAAAAATAGTGATATGATGAATCATGTACCATAGAATATTTAGGTTCAATAACCATGAATATATAGTGCTTTCCATCAAAGATACAATTGGACCAATAAAAATATGGTACTACCATGGTAGAAGCAAATATAGGTAAAGAAAGAATACTAAGGTTTGAATGCACCCCTAAATTGTTTGAAGAATAAGTATAAACTCCATAGAAGCTATCATTAAAGAGGAGATAAATGTTCTCAATGGTGTCTTCCAAGTGTACAATGTGGGACTCTACAAACAAAGGTGTAATGTTTGGTAAAAATGTGTCTGATAGGAGTAACCCCAAGGTGTGCTCACACAATGCTCTAGACAGGACCTTGCTTTCCCTAGTCCACTTAGAATCCTAACTTCTCTTCTAGGATCTCAATAACATCTAGAAACTAAGCCTAAGACTATTCCCAACTCTTCTATAAGAGTCACTCTTCTTGTTTTTCACCTTGAAGGACAACTACCATTAGTTTTGTCTTAATGCTTCACAATGGCTTTGAAGGATTCCAAACCCAAACCCTTCATTCCAACTCCAAAAATTCTACAAGGGCCTTGTTCACTACTTGTATGTTCATTCTACATCCATACATTCTCACTTGCATAGGTCTTGAATCCCAATTTGATCGAGTTCCAAAGCTTCTCTCAAAATGATCCTATTAGGCCTAATTGACCAATTATCCCTATCCAGAGGTTTTTTTCTAGATTTACTCCCAAATATTCCAATAAAACCCTAAAAATAAGAGATTATCAAGGTCTAGGGTCCCCAAACCTTCTGTACATCTTTGTCCTAAATTGTAGGGCTAATAGGCCTATTTTGGCTCTTCACAAGCAATCTGCTAACTTTGATGGAAAAATATATCCAAATGGATTAGATGAGCTATGAACTCAATACCAAGGACCTATAAGACCCTAAAGACTCTGAGACCACACTTGGTTCAGAACTTTCATACACACCCTTGCCTCTGCATTCTTCTTTTCTCTTGCCATACACCTAACCGGACAGTCCTAGCTCGCCTAGGGCATGGCTTTAAAATTAGAAAATTGACTCCTCTAACCTTCTACTTGCATATGTAAACTGTATAGAGGCTCCCCTAACTCATTCATCCAACCCTTTTATTTTCCCACGGTTGGATTTCATGGGGGAGCCATAAAACCAAAATTGCATTGAACTGGACCAGCAAACTCCCTAAAACTTAAACAATTTCCTACAACTAAAAAATGAACACTAAAATACTTTCTCTCTAAATGAAAAAGTCTTGTATATTTTCCTAGTACATGAATCCATAGTTAGATCAAGTACTTCAATCCATGAAAACACAAAGAACATTCAAATGAGTCGACTGTACTTTGTATTCCATAAAACTTGCTCTATTGCTTTCAAAAACTTGCTTACATTCCAATCTACCTCAGGAAATGAGAGATAGAGTGTCTAAAGATTCTTCCTCCACAATTTTAGGCCACTGGCATTGACTTACCACTCCTATAATGAGGGGAATCCAAATTTTCGAGTTGCATGCAACATTTGCAAAAAGTTGCAAATGTTTTCATGACAACTTTTGAGCATCTTTTGCATTTATGATGCAAACTATCTTTTAGGGCCTCTAACCCATACAACTCAATGAACTAACATAATTTATGCCTCTTTAAGCATATTTATCACCTTACATAGGTCTAGGACACATTTAGACTACATTTCCCAAATTTAGTCCTAATCTAGGGACTAAACACTTAAAAGCAAACTAACCTAAACTAGAATGATATTAGCACTAACCACTAATTCACCTAGTCACACACAACAAAAAGACCTTCTAAGGTCTAAGAAAAAACATACTGAATTGGCTAGAGTTAGTTACAAGCCAACACTAACTAAGACTATGAGGATAGCCTAGGTGCTCTTACACCAGTGTCCTTATTAACTATCTTTGGAAGATTAATATGAATAGTTTGCTGCATCGAACCATAAAATGCTCTTGAAGAAGCATCTCTAAACTTGGAAGAAGAAAAAATGGATGTGGAAGTGTCCTCAACTGTAGATGCAACAATATCTGGAGATGAAATATCCTCAATTGTAGATGCGACCATATGTGGAGGATCAATGTATGTCAACTAATCATTCCTTAAAGATGTGTTCACACAAGATGGGGCAGTAGGTTTCTTAATAGTAGCCAAAGAAACATCACAATTTGATGAAAAGTCAAAGTATCCATGCAATTTTTTGATGATGGTCCAAGGAGTAAAAGGGCACTCTATGTGCTTTATGTGATGAACATATTTATAATAAATTGCAATGCATATTAGTCCATACACTTTGTCATTCTTGTTAAATCATGTATTATTTTGATTTATTCTATATCCCTTATTTTCAAGATAGATAGTTTTTTGAAAAGCTTAACAACATAAGGATTAAACTATGACTTTGACATGATGGACCCCCCAAAAAGTGAAACTCTATCTCAATTCATGATTGCATGTATAATTTTAATATTGTATCATTTAGTCTCAACGTGAAAAAAACGTAGTAGTTTAGAATTAAAAAAAATACAACTTAGATTACATTCCCCTTCATTCAGTATTTGAGACTCCCTTACAATTAACACTTTATAAGTGCAGTGCATAGGCAAGATCAGTTCGAGTGAAAGATGACACTTTATAAAGTTAGTGTGAAATCTACTCCAATGGAACAAACATGAAAAAATGACCACTTTCAAAAAAAAATATACTCAATTTCGAGCCACCAGTTGAAATTTATGCCAACTTTGATTTTTGCCTTTGCCTAAATTGCATTATATAAAAAAATAGCTTTTACAAATTATAAAAATATTTATGAATTTTGAGAGGGGAAAATAGAAGACAACATGAAATAGTGCTAGTGTCATTAAAATTGATGGAAAACATGTCATAAAATAATACTAAGCAAATTTCATGGTAAAATTTCCATACAATTCAAGGCAGATTTCAAATAACAACTCTTGCTTAAATAGATTGGTTTGCTTACATGCCATATTGAAATAATTTGAATCTCTCACCCAAATTGAGGTAGGAAATCAATACTATTTACCCACTCACATAAATCTACCAAATCAACATGCCAAGTTGACACGCAAAGTGTATGCAAAAAGTAAACCAATATAACATAAATGTGTTCACGCATTGAACCACATATAGTTTCAGCTATATAAAATAAAGTATGATCCATACATACATGCCAAGGTATACCATAAGCTAATAAAGTATGCTTCATACATACATAACAAAGTATACCAAAAAATTCATAACCAAATGCAATAACCAGACATGCATAAGATATGCCAGCACAACATATGTCATATGTTGTAAGGGGCACAATTTTTTTAATGGTTTTAGTATTTTTTTAAGTTCTAGGAACCAATTCCCAATTACTTATCTGTATCACATGAGAAAGAGACTTCTTATTCAGATGAGAAATAAGTATCAAAACAATTTAATTCTTCTATATTTCTGCATGATAAGCAACCTGATATTAATCTTAACCAAGTTTGTAAATTAAATAAAGCTAAGTTTGGACTGGGTTGAACAATTAACTTTGTGATTCGATTTCTATTTTTAATCCTTAAGGGTTGTAAAACATGGGTAGAGATTGAGGGTCTGTATATCTTGGGAGGGACAATATGCTACCTAATCTAAACCATAACAATATGCATTATCAAGGTGAATCATGGTCAACCTAGGGGCTTAGTAATGTGATCATAAGGCCAAGGATTGTTGGTATCATGTTTTCTTTAAACAATGAGTATGTAAGGTCATGGAGACCTAATTAAGAAGTTAGAAGGACTCTTAACAAGTCTAGTCATGACAATGATAGCACAAAGTACAGTGCTTATACCTATAAAACCTTGGCCAAGGTGGTACAATGCTACAAGTAGTAACCATTAGAAACTACAACCAGTAGTGTAATGTCTAGCTGGGAAGATCACTTTGATAGGCGAAGATGTCTATAGGTTGACTGGATAAGACAATTGTGGTTCTACACCAAATCTTGTATGGCCTAAAATTTTGGATTTCGTGCATGCATTCTTTCAAAAAGGGTCAGGCCACTTCTATGTGGAAGTTGTGTGGGAGACCATTCAGGTCAAGATCATAAGAAGCCCTAAAGGATGGTCATTTGTGGTTAATTGTCTAGCTAACTTAAGAGCTGATTTTTTTAATCATATGTCCCCAACTAGGTAGGCTTTTGGAGACCAAAAGCTCTCAAAATTGAGAATAAGTAGAACAACTCTTTAACTCCACACACACTCTCAAGAATCTTTCTTAGCATGGGTTAGCAAGAACAAAGTCCACTTAACCTTATTAACAATAATATACCAACTATGACACCCAACCCTTTGACCACTCCATGCAACACACCTACTAGTCCCCCCTTATGTGTCAACTTGACCTCATGATTTCTTGTCACAACCCTACCTTTCGTTGCATATGCTTCCCCTTAGCTTGCTATTCCTTATTCACCCACAACTTAACAATAGTCACATGAACAACCTCTTCATGAACATGATCTCCTTTTCTTTAGAGAATCTAACCTTATAATAACAATAATTCATCTTTTAATTTTTTAGGTACTGGCAACTACATATTTGATCATTCAACATAAGAACTCAAAGAAATTCTAATTGTTCAACTTAAGTTTTTAATAATTATTTTGTACTAATTCTTTTGCCTAATGTAATCTTTGTCATTTGCAACAGTTGTCCTTATTTTCCATTGTGATAATATACTATACAATAATGTCATTGTCCTACAACAATGATTTTTTATTGTAAAGAATTATTTTGGCATGGTTTCCTTGTTATCAAAGTGACCACTGTCTTTGTTGAATTTATCTATGATCACACTATCTTTTAAAACACCACTGAACATATTCTTATCATTGTGAGAGTCTTATTGATTGTCTATGACTAGTAGTCATTGGTGCAGAGTGCATACAACAAGAAGTGTAGTGATGACCTACCCTCCTTTATCTTGAATTTTGTTCTCCAATTCAACACAATCCAATCATAGGACTCTTGATTTGTGTTGACTGTCTACTTCTCACTCAACCTCCCAAAATGCAAGATGACCCCAACATGGGACAACAACTTCAAACTCACAAGCTAGTAGATTATACTCTCCCACAAATCCACCAATGGCCACTATCTTGGATCAAACACAGACTTTAATAAGAGTTACACACTTCCTAAAGACCCTTAAGGCTCCATTTTCCATAGTCAACTGGCCTCTACAGTCTTGCAAACATGCAATTCTCAGATTTTGCCCTAATTCCTATTAGGACTGCAACAATGATCTTTACTTCAACCCAAGTAAAGAACATGGAACTAAACTATCCTAGTATGGTTCTTAAGATCCTCTATTACTACCTCTTCCAACTCCAAACAATCAGGCTTTACAAAGTCTGCAAACAACCATAAAACTCAGAATTCACTCCTCCTCTGCCAGGCTGCAACATGGTTATTTTGTTCATTCTAAGCACTAAATATGGGATCAAGACTAATTGGTGAGTGTTTTGGATCCTTCTAACATCACACTTTAAAACCCCAAAGCAACTTCAAAATATTCCGCATTCCATGATATTCAAGGTAGAATCAAATCCATGATGCCCTATCACAAGAGTTGTGGATTTCCTAGATCCACTTGTCCTCTAGACTTTATAATATCCATGATATTCAAGGTAGCATCAAATCTATGATGCCCTATCACATGGATACTAATAACCAAGTTCCATCATAATAACCAATGTCTTACCCCCCATCTTCATACCAATCAATTGATGGATGATTCACCATCCCCTGACCATACTAAAGTGGATTCTACCACAAAATCACCCCCTCCAGTGGCTAGATATTTTTCTTCAATAACCATGCAATATACATAGTTGTATTTTGGATAACTGCCAAATTTATGATGCTCTTTTATGTTTTTGACATTTGGAATGCATGTTGGCAGGGTTCAAGACAACTATATGTGAGATATTTATGACCATTTATCTTGAAGCATCAAACAAGACTTGATCAAGTTGCAGGGATCGTGCACTAAAATAGTAAGTACTGTAGAATAACAAAATAAGTAATCTGTCGTTCTACCTTCTCTGAAAGGTGAACAATTGAATCTTTATTTAGAGAGTGGAGTAGGAAATGCGCAATGGGAAAAAGTTGATAGTCCTTCTAAGAATAAAACTTAACTTGGTAGAAGGTAATTTATATGATCTAGATTTTTTTTATATCTGGTTATATGTCATTTTAGCTAGAAATCCTACAACTGCCTTTTGGCTTGTTTGTTGGTTGTTCCATCCTCTGTATGCTTCTTTTAGTTAAAGATTTGCACCAACCCCGTTAAGCCTAAAATTTAATTTATCATCTAGCTCAAGCAACTAAAATTTTGAAGTTGGGACCCAAATCATGTGAGTTTTATTCAGACCCACTCTATGATCTGTAATGGTTCAATACTCAATACCACTAGGAGTAATTCACATGAAAATGACAAAGAGTCTGCTAATGTGCTCAGTTTATAGTTATAAATGCTTTAATATGAAAGGCTAAAAATATATTACAACTTTCCTCATGGGATTAAGCTAGTACCACATAAATGATGATGGTTTTTTTCTTCTTCTACTACATATGGAGCCAAAACCAAAGCACCTGGTGCAGATGGATCTTTTTTATTATTAGCAATATTTGGGATAAACATCGCGAATCCTTGGTAATCTTTGGAGTGTTTCTTTTTTGTTGTTGGATGTTCCATTCAACATACCTTAGATATAAGCATATTGTAATATTTAATTGTCATATGAGGGGGAAAATAATTTAAGAGAAACATGTAATAAATTATAGGGATTAATGCATATGAATAAATATTAAATGAATGCATAAGAGTTGATTAGAGAAGGTACATGTACATGTGATGAACATGCAGATTTGCCTAAGCACTACTGGGAGCTTACCCAACAACAAATGTACTATTGTGATAAAATCATCACAAGTCCATTTGTTTTTGGGTCAAGCTCCCAGTAGTGCTTAGTCAAATCTTCATGTTTTTCACTTGTGCATATACCTTCTCTGATCAAATATTTTAGAGTTTGCTGAAAACAAAACTGTGTACTTCTACATGATAGTCAACACAAAATTGAAGCATTAAACAAGACTTCATCAAGTTGCAGGTGGAATGTGCACTGAAATAGTAAGTAATGTAGAATAACAAAATAAGTAATATGTTGTGTCTACATTTTGTTATTTTATGAGATTACATCCATGTTCTATATTCACATAATGGTTGAAAATTGAAATTTATAGTTCGATAAAAGTACTAACGGGTGTTGTTCTCTGCACCCTCAATCAACAACTTGCCTCCATTTGTGGTCTCAAGTTGCCTCCATTTGTTGTTCCCTGCACCCTCAAAAAGCATTAGCTAGGCATATTTGTCATTTTAAGATCAAATATAGAGGCCCCCTTTTTTATGTGTGTGCACACACACACACACAACATATACAACCTTCACCATGCATATTTTCCTAAGCACTACTGGGACCTTACCCTGCAACAAATGCACTATTGTGAAAATCATCACAAGTTCATTTTTTGTCGGGTCTAGCTCCCAGTAGTGCCTGGTCAAATTTGATGCACTTCTGATATATTTTTTGTATAATATATATGATATTTTATTTTGATTTAGAAAATACTATATTATTTGAATATCTTTCTTTCTTGCCACAATAGGAAAGAGTTTGAGGTGGAAGACTACAATAGCAAAAGTATTTCAATTTGGTATGCTATACTAAAACATCATTTCATAACTAAATTTTCAATTTCTATATATAATTAGGTTATAGATAATCTAAGTGAAGAAGGATCATGTCAGACAATCTAAGTGAAGAACAGAATGGGGATACAATCAATAGATTGTGGTCTAACTTCAAAAGAAAAGGCGATGGAAAATGTTATTGTCCCTGCAAAATTTGTAAGGGATTAAACACTAGAAGATTGCTAATCAAAATAGCTAAGAGACATTGTAGGGATAATGGTCACATTGAAGGGGGGTTTGATTATCATCAATTGGTAAGTTTTTCATTATATTTATTTAACAATTAATATATACATATGAAATACACTTGATGATGAGATCATTATCATGGTTTATTTGTGTTCATCACTTTTAAATAGGTTGACCGCCCCAGGGCAGTAGGTGATATGGACCATGGAGGTGTGAATATGGAGAATATGGTTTTGGAAGTGGAAGATCATGGAGGTGTGAATATTGAAGCTGAAGATTATGATCCCATGGAAGATGACGATCATGCACTAGATAACACATTTGAAGATGATGGTACTAATACATTGATTGACACATTTGGTATTGGCGCAACTGATGATAATGATTATGATGATCATGATGATCATGATGACATTGATTTCATCCATGATATACCTCTACTTGAGAAGGCAGACACGACCCTTTATGAAGGCTCCCAAACAAATCTTCTCTTTGTTGTATTGTTGTTGTTGAACTTGAAGGTTATGGATGGTTTATCCAACATAACAATGTCACGTATGCCAAGGTATGTCATATATGTCATTATAGTAATTAAAGGGTGAAACATGTACCATAAATATTGTTAATATTAACAACTTATATTTTTTTCTATATATTGATAGGTGAGTTTTTGTTACCACCATCGAATATTCTCCCTCGCTCATACCGAGAATTATGTGCCACTATGAAAGATATTAGAATGGAGTATCAAGCAATAGATGTTTGTCCCAATGATCATATTATTTATCATAAAGAACATGAATTTGAACTAGAATTCCCTGAATGTCATACAAGTAGATATCAAATAGATCAAATAACGAAAAAAGTGCCTCATAAGGTTCTTTGTTACATCCCCATTATACTACGTTTGCAAAGATTTTTCAGGTGTAACTTAGCTTGGCACAATTTATGGATTACCATACACGCAATAGGAGTCGAGATGAAATTATTCGAATGCCTGTGGATGGTTCTGCATTTAAGGACATAGAGGAAAAGTGTCTGTACTTTATCAAAGAACCTCAAAATCTCAAGCTTTCATTGGCAGCGGACGGTGTCAATCCGTTTGGAGAGCTAAGACCTGTTTACTCTGTTTGGCCTATTTTTGTCATCAACAATAACATTCCTCCATGGATGTAAATAAAGAGAGACCACATTATGTTGGCAATTATTGTTCCAGGTATTTGATCATTTAATATTTATCTGCATGTAATTATAAATCTTGCAGTAAAATGGTCACAATAATTATGTAATGTTGATGTTTATTCAACTAGGTAAATGCCAAGTTAAAGATATGAATGTATATATTGAGCCTCTTATCGACAAGTTGCTGGAGTTATGGAATGGTGTCACTATGTATGACATCTTTAGACCAAGAGGACACAGACAATTTCAATTCCATGCAATGCTTGTATGGACAATACATGATTCCCTAGGGCTAACACATTTTTCTGGTATGTTATTGTGAATTCAAGTTGCACATGATAATTCTTGTAACCACCCTAATTTGGTCTGTTATGACTAAAGAACCTATTTTCCCTAAGTGTGATCATACCTCAATTATGTCCAAACGACTCTGTTACTGCTTGGCATAATTCTTTGAATCAATTTAATTTCCTAAGGTGATCAAAATCACTAAGTTAATTGCTTTAGCCAAAATTAATAATCAATCAAATACATGGCTAAAATGATTAATTTACTATGAATTAAATAAAGTCCTAAATCATTTTCTCACTTGCAAAAGAACCAATCACCTAGCTTAATTAATCTAATTAATTAGCTATAGTCCTTTAATTATTAAAAAGCAATTAAGTTGTTTAAATAATTAAATTTCCTATTTTTGAATGAATTAAATAAGTTTAGTTTATTTTATTAATATTCCTCTAAACCCCCAACCTAACCCAACTCAACCACTTGGACCCTAGGTTCAAACCTATCACAACCCATTCACCCTTGCTAAGCCTTCTTCTAATCCTAATCTAATTCTAATCCCCTTCCTAACGGTGCCACATTCCATTAAGGATGTGATTAGGGATTCAACCCACTTGAGAAAGTCAACTTTCTCAAGCATGACTTCTCTAAGGACCAACTTGCCAAGTTGAGCCTTACTCACTCCCATGCTTCTTAAATGAATTTCATTAATGATCCATTAATGTACATTCCCTCTTTCCCATCCCTCATTAATGCCCAAGGCATTAATGGTTCTTACACATCATTAATGACCTTAGGGGCTCCATTAATGAACCTCTCTCTCTCTCTCTCTCTCTCTCTCTCTCTCCCATTCTTCTATAAATTGAAGGGATTTGGAGCTCATAATAAGCCTCAATTTCTAAATAGTAGTGTTGTTATGCCAAGATTTTGAAGGAATCTCAAAGCATTTTTATGCTACCCATTCCTTCATAGCTTCATGCACACTCCATAATTACTTTCTTACATGGTTATAATGCTCATTTTTAGACTAATATGTATGCTTAAGTAATTAAATAAGTCATGTTAAACTTGAATCTTTCATGCTAGGTTGTTTATGTAACTAGTATTAGCATAATCTGAGGGCTGTTATGTTATTTTCTACACTCATCCTAGTTAGAAAGCAATAGGTTGATGTTAGGGTTTTATATGCTCATTAAACCTTGTTTCTCACTAACAGAATGACTTATTGAAGTGTTGTGTCACAGGTAGCAGGTGCACAAATACACACACACATTTCTGGCACCCACCGTGGGGCCTGATTTTCAACTTCGTCTGATTTTCTAACTATTTTTCCTCAATTTGTCATCCTAGTTTTCAGGTCCAAGTCTGCATCTAGTTGGGAAAGCTTGTATCTGGTGAATTTTCTTGCACCGTGACTTCCTAGTCTGTTTCGTGGTTTTCTAGGCCCGTATCCAAGGTTTCCTAGATCAAATTTAGTTCTGGCTCGTATCTAGTCACCAGGAGTTCGTATCTGGTAGCATAGGTTCGCATCTAGTTTCCTGCCTCGCGTACTAAAATTCTTGGCTCACATCTGGTTAACATTATTTTGGCCTTCATTTGCTTAAATCTAACGACTAACAAGTGTTTCTTGACATTTTGAATAGCTTAACAAGTGATTCCAGGTTCTATTCAAGGATCGAAAGATGTTACTAATGTGTGTGGTTTCAGGATTCTTTTCAATTGTTTTCAAATACTAACCCCTTTCAATTTTTTTCAAAACTTAAGACCTTTTCTTCCCACTTGCTAAAACAACCAAATAATATGCTCTTTTCCTGTTGACGAAAATCAGAAAGTTGGACGTTGTTTTATCATTTGTGGTGAAAATTAGGGGTAAATGAACAAGAAATCACATTATATAATTATTTTAGAATCAGTAATTGGACAAACACAAAGCATTTAAATATTGTGGGATAAAAGAACAACTACATTGTATAACTTATTTTGAGACACAAAAATTGAACAAGCAAACTCACTAAATATTGTGGCTAATTGAACAAGGCAAATATATTTTCAAGCATCTTGTTTTCATTAAATAAGAACATCTAAATCAGGCACAACATTTCTTGAGGGAAAGAACCACTTTGCTTGACTTTGTTTTGGGAGAAAATGGCTTAGATTAGGAGAGTATGCTCTTCTTCTTTGGAAGAATCTGAAATCCAGACATCCAAAGCTCACCAATCCTTTGTACGCATATTTAATAGTAGAGGGCCTACCGATTGAGGAAAAAATCTCCTAGGAATGACCCAAGTGAGGATAGGTTTTACGCCAACCCTTCCAACTCACTATAAATAGTTGCTTCCTCATAGGCTAAAGCCTTGGAAGATGGAGCTGGTTTTGTTCATGAAATTTTGACATCATTCCTTGAACATGCTTGGGTATATGTAGAGCGGAGCCGCTTGAATATTTCTTGTGAGACTACATATATTTAGGTACGCATAGGGCTATACGCCTCACTTTTGCCTTGTGAAATTCTATGGGGGACGGTTTCAAACGGATTGCCCAATAATAGACAATAATTTCAACTAAAAGAATTCTTGATTCATCCCTGAAAGGGTGATAATATTTGTGCAAGGCAAAAATTAATTGCCCCAAGACACTCGTCATATCGTGCCCTCACTTGCATTTGGAGTCGGCTAATACAACATCATGACTGGAGCCATTGTGTGCTTGGTGATGGGTATATTTTGATTAGCATTTGAGTGTGTGCCTAAGTCAACGAGCAAATATTTTTATCCTCTACCTAGAGAATAGGAACAAAATGTGTGTCTATTTTACCTCCCTAACAATGCAATATTGTTTGATGTGTTCAAAAAGCCATTAAAAAGATAATCTCCTCAAAAAAATCAAAAAATTTCAAACCCTAGAGTACAAGTTTTTTTCACACATTACGACACCTCCTAATGCAATCTGGAAACAAACAAATTCATGCACTTCAAAAATGTACTTACCAGAAATTGATCAAAATCTGACAATCCATCATAAGTTTGCATCCTGGATTTCCTGGTTCATATCTAGTTTCTTGAGTGGCATTTGGTTAGCATTAGGTCGCATTTAGGATCCTGATTTGCATCTGGTATTCAAGATCCGCATTTGGGGTATCAGAAGTTCGCATCCAGGGTTTCCTAGGTCGCATCTGGAGGCTCGCATCTGGGACAGTGGGAACTTATAGACCTACTTCTTAGAAAATCTTAGTTGATTAGGATACCCTTTTGGCCCTTTAGCTAGTTCTTGTTGTCTTTTCTGGTCTCCCTATTGAAGTTTCAAAAAAATTTCAAATGTCTACCTTGCATGCTTAGTCAATCTTTCATAATTGGTTCAATACGTGTCGTCTACCCGCTTCTACCAAAAAATTGATTCCCAACTCACTATCAGGGAAATCTAATCCTCTGACACTAGAATCATTTACATTCACCAACAACAAACAATTACGCTTACCTAGACACACCCACTTGAACAGTTTGAAACTCTCACTCGCACTATTGGGAAACATTGACAAAGTTGAGAAACAACTTCATAGTTAACACAAGACGCAACAAGTACACATCCAAAGGATCAAAAGTGCCTCCTAAAACACCACACTTTCAAGGGGAGACATTTTGTAGTTCCCTACTCAATCTAGACTCTCCACAAATGGATAGTGACACTCGCAGATGGAGTGAAGATTTTGAGGAATATAACAATGGCAAACACTAAAAGCCTGGAGATACTAATGAAGAAGAAGAACCCAAGTTCAACCATCCTCTATTTGAATTAGGCAGTGAAAATGAAATCACTAAAGAAGAATATGAAAAACTCAAACAGAGCAAGAGATTCCATAAAATAATGGAGAAAATGATTGACGAAGATAAAGAGAAATACTTCCTCCATCTAGCATCCACGGGTGTCAAATTACCTAAGGATTATGATGTGGAACAACTCAAGGAGAAGGAGGTACCAAATCCTATATCTATCCTTGCCAAATAGCTCACATTGATGCAAACCGAACTTACAAATCTCAAATAGGAGAAAGAGAAACCCAAGACAAAATACTCTTTGGATGCTATTTGTCCATTTCCTTTGGACAAAAGTATCACTATGGTCCCGTTTCCTCCCAACGTGGCAAGACCGAAGTATGAAAAATACACGGGAGAAACTGACCCACATGACCATGTAAGGTAATTCTATGCTCTTAGCATAGAATACATGCACGAACCTACTTACCTCATGCGACTATTTACAGGAAGTCTAGGAGGTAATGCCATGGAGTGGTTCTCAAAACTGAACCCTAAGGTCAAAACATTTGAGGAGCTAATTCAATGCTTTATCCAGCATTACTCCTATAACATATAGCATGATGTGACCATGATGGACCTATGTAATACAAAACGGAAGACTAGTGAATCATTTACACACTTCCTACAAAGATGGAGGAAGATCTTTGTACGATATTCAAGGGCCATTCCCAAATCAGAGAAGATGGAAATCTTCATTAATAACCTGGTTCCTGAATTGAACTACGTGTTACAAATGCAAGACTCACCAAGCTTCGATAGAATGATTAAGAATGCCCTCTATATTGAGGAAGTCATGGTAAAAAGGGGGGACATCACCCTTCAAAATGAAAACAAAACCAACAACTCCAACTCCAAGCCTAAATGGTGGAAGAAAAACAAGAATGTTGTTAATGACAGAGTAGTTGACGCTTCTAACATTAACCCTAAACCAGAGGTGTTAAATCTAACTAATAGCATGTAAGAAAGAAAGGATGACAAAGTACTGACTCCCATACCCAAAGAAAACAATGATAATAGCAAGGGTCGGACATGGACTTCAAAACCCCAAAGAACATTCACTCCTTTAGGAGAGCCTCTCGAGACTGTTTTGAAGACACTGTTGGATAACAAAGTTCTCACAATCCCATATTCCAAATTGTGGGAACCAATGGTCAAACCAAGGTGGTGGGATGATAATTCTTATTGTGTCTTCCACAAAAACAAAGGACACAAGACTAATAATTGTCTTAAGCTTAAACATGTCATTCAAGACCTCATTGAAGGCGATAAGATCAAAGTGGATGGACACACTACCAATGAAGATCATACAACATTCAATAAACCATTCCCTAGCTATGAAAAAGGAGAAACACCTAAAGGGAAAGGTAATGAAGTCAACTACACCTATTCCACTAATGACAATGTGATCAATACGCTAGACATTAAGACTGAGTCAATCAATGTGGTCATAATCAAAGGTGTTTCATTCCACTCAAATGTCATAACATGAAGCCAAACAAAGGTCACGATCAAAGAACCCCCAAAACCAACATCAACGTCCAAGGTTCCTATCCTTACTATTCCTAAACCAGTAGCCAAACACGTGGTTACTATTCCTATAGAAAAATATGACTTGGTAGATCAATTGCAACGAACCTTTGCCAAAATTTCCATTTTTGAACTTCTCAAAATATCCATAGTACATAGGGAAATTCTATAACAAGCTCTACATGCTGCTAATGTCCCAAAGGATATTGATATAGACAAATTCCAAGCGATGGTCAATCACATCTTAGCGCCACATTACCTCTCCTTTTATGAAGAGGATGATAAGTCATTGACACATCCACATAATCAACCCCTCCATATTGAAGTCCTTATTCATAAATCCCATGTCAGACGTGTGTTGATAGATGGAGGCACAAGATTGAATATCTGTACACTTGATCTAATCAAGAGACTGGGTCTCTCAGAACAGACAATTGACTCTAGAAGAAAAATAACTATTAAGGCTTATGACGAGGAAGAAAGATCCTCCAAAGGTCTTATTGTTCTACCTATTAGAGTCAGACCAATTGAGAGGAATGTCACATGTCAGGTACTGGATCTACCCTTAAGCTACAATATCTTGTTAGGGAGACCATGGAGTCAGGAAATGCAAGATGTACCATCTACTTACCACCAGTGCATAAATTTCCCACATAATGGGGTGGAAGTGACGATTCCTGCAGATGCTAACTACATTTATAAAAATATCAAAGCTAGTAGTATGATCCCATATAACAAGGAGGCTATGGATGCAATTATTCCTGAAACTACCAAGGACATGGTTATGAAGAGTTTTGGTAAAACCCTAAAACTTGAAGAAACATGTATGGGAGAGTACAAGTTGGACCTGACTCCCTCACTGAAAGAACTTCCAGTGTCACCAAGATCCTATGGAAAACCTTCCTCAACATTCACACCTACAGCATACAAGGAGCTAGAAGTACACAAAGCGACTGGCATGGTAAAGGCATCCACATCTTCTTCAGATAACACAGAAGAACAGGCAGTCTTGGACTGGCTTTACAAAGGATAACCGATGGAGGCTGAGGTCAAACATGTAGAGATATCCCCAGAACAGTATGGCAATGGATATGATTTCCTCAAGAAGATGGTATACAAAGGAAAGGGACCTCTAAATGACAAAGGATGAGGTCTTATTGAGCCAATACCCATGGAGTTCTTGAGTAATAGAGACAAAATAGGATTGGGTTTTAATACTAAAACTGATAAACCCGCTTCAAAAGGCAGTCCAAACTCAGATAAAGGGAGTGATGAAACAAAAAAACTAGAGCAGTGGTCCTATGAAAGATTATTACATGTTGGCACAGAGGATCCCAACTACCAAGGAGAACACTATGTGCCTAGTTTTGAGGTACCACAAGATCTTCATACTCCCTTGTTAGCACAACCTCCCATTCAAGAGGTAGGAGACACGATGGCAGGTGATCCTGAGATATCATTAATAGCAATAGTTACTCAAGAGACACCCTAACAATAGGATTTTCATCCTAACTGGGGGTGATTGGTCACAGTTTCACATATCCTTGATCTACCCCACTTTGATCCACAGGTAGCTAACCGAGTACATCAAATAGCCATTGTTGAATACTTAAACAAATCCGATGATGAGGTCATCGACTCTCATGATTATGAATGGGATGAGCTATCTGTTGCCACTAAAGATATTTGAATAGATACAATCCACATGTTTGTAGTACCCTCAACTCCTTGTAAACATCCTAACACTCCTCCCAATGACACTGATAATCCTGAAGTAGAAGAGTTCCTTCCCCTGATCATTGATGAAGAAACTGGTGATTACATCAGTCTAGAATAATTTCATAGGCTACAAGCAAGAAGCCTCCTTTTATGGAGAGATGATGATGATATTTCTACTGACGAGTCACTAGAGTTTGGTCTACATATAACTAACAATGACCCTTTTAATGATGATCTCGCTCTTATTGATCTAAACATTGAAGAAATTAACCTAACAGAACATGTCATGTCAGTTAATAGTCTTGATACTAACACGATGCTATCCTTCCTAGAGTCTGACTCCCTATCATTAATCCTTCCAAACCTGATTGATTGGACTAAAACAGATCCTAATCCTATCCTTGACTTTCCCAATGACTACACCCTAGCTTTTTATCTCAATGCTTGTGAACCTTACCCTTATTCCACCAATGCAAGGAGCAAGAACATGTCAGAAGAGGATATCAGGTTTCTCAGTTGAAAACTGAAAATTAAAAAGAAAAGGAGGACTGATGGTGAAAACCACCTTGTGGTAGTATCAGATCCCAAAATAGTAAAGATAAAAGATGTATCCAATGGTGAAAACCTCTCAGAGGTGCCAAAGGATGAGACTCTTGATATCCTCCCTAAACACTTTCAAGAAAGGTCTTTAGTACTGATTGAACCAACACAACCAATAAATTTGGGCACCATTGAAAATCCTCAAATAGTCCACCTTGCACCATCTTTGTTTGAAGAAGAGAAGACACAGTTTACAAAGTTCCTAAGGGAAAAGAAGATTGACTTTGCATGGTCTTATACCGATATGCTAGGGATGGATCCTAATCTAATCATGCATCACTTATCTATAGCCCCCAGGATCAAGCCCGTGAAACAAAAACTTAGAAAGATGCATCGTCATGTTGCATTATTAGTAAAAGCAAAGCTAGAGAAGTTGTTAAAAGCTGGATTTATCAGAGTCATTGCCTATGCGGGATGGATCTCGAATGTGGTCCCCATGTCTAAAACTGATAAATCTATAAGGATCTATACAGACTTCAGAGACTTGAACAAAGCATGTATGAAAGATGACTTCCCTCTACCTAACATTGACATGATCATCGATCTCATAGTAGGCTACCAAATGTATTCATTAATGGATGGTTTCTCAGGCTGCAATCAGATCAAAATTGCCCCTGAGGATCAAGAGAAGACCTCATTTACATGCGCATGGGGGACCTTTTGCTGGAACATCATGCCATTTGGGTTAAAGAATGCTGGTGCAACATATCAAAGAGCCATGACAACTATATTCCATGACATGACGCACAAGAACATGGAGGACTACGTGGACGACACATTGGCTAAATCCAAAGAAAGAGGTACTCACATTGATGACTTAAGAAAGATATTGGATCGTATGGAACAGTTCTGACTCAGGCTCAACCCAAAGAAATATGCCTTTGGGTTCCAATTAGGGAAGCTCCTAGGATTCATTGTTTTAGCAAAGGGAATTGAGGTAGACCCCGCTAAGGTTAAGGCTATACTAGAGATGGCTCCTCCACACAACATCAGTCAAATGAGGACACTACATGGGAGACTCCAGTCCATTAGGAGATTCATGTCCCAACTTGCAGATAGGGTGCAACCCTTTACTAAATTACTACATAAAGGGGTTACCTTCAAATGGGATGAAAACTGTGAAGCCAACTTCAGAGAATTGAAAGGGTACCTGGCTACTCCTCCTATTCTTATGGCGCCTATTCATGGAAAGCCATTACTCCTCTATATTTTAGATACAGCTACATCATTAGGAGTCTTATTAGCTCAAGAAGATGAAACAAAGAAAGAAAGAGATATCTACTACATTAGTAGAACACTGGTCGCCTATGAGCTCAATTACAACATTATTGAAAAAGCATGCTTAGTAGTCATCTTCACATCACAAAAATTGAGACACTACATGCTCTCTCATACAGTGAAGCTCATTGCTAAGATAGATCCTCTGAAATATCTCCTAAGAAGAACAACATTAACTGGGCGTTTGGCAAAATGGGTCCTGATTTTAAGTGAGTTTGACATTGAATATGTCAAAAGGAGAGCTATTAAAGGACAGGTCCTTGCAGATCAATTGGCTAATTCACCACTCCAAGATGATGAACCTTTAACAATTGAATTCCCTAATGAAACAATCATGCATCTAACTACATATCCATGGAAGATGTACTTTGACTATTCATTCACTCAACAAGGCTCTGGAGTAGGGGTCCTATTCATCACTCCTCATGGTTACAAAAGTCCCAAATCTTACAAATTGATGTTTCCATGCACCAACAATATTTCAGAATATGAAGCATTGGTAAATGGACTCAAGCTAGCTATGGAGTGGAAGATTGTAGAATTACACGTATATGGTGACTCCCAACTAATTATCAGTCAGGTCAATGGGGAGTACCAAATGAAAGATGAGAAGTTGATGCCCTACAAGCAATTGGTTGATGACTTAAAAAAGTATTTTGTCTTCATCACCTTCCAGAAGATACCAAGATCAAAGAATAAAGTTGCAAATGCTATGGCTACCTTGGCATCCATGTTACAACTGGAAGAACATCAATTCTGCTATGACTTCTTGGTGGAAGAACTATCCTATCTTGTGTTTGATACCCCTGAATACCAAGTAATTTGTGCTTTGAACACCCCAGACCAATCTCGGTATGCGAGTATCATTACCTACCTTACTAACCAAACCATTCATGCTAATCTATCCAAAAATGAGAAGAGAGCTCTGATTAGGAAAACATCGCATTCTGTCCTTATAAATAATAACTTATATCGACAAAGTCTTGACGGTACACTTCTTAGGTGTTTAGAACTTGAAGAGTCCAATCTAGCATTAAAAGAAGTCCACGAAGGTGTATGTGGATCACACTCAAATGGCTTTTTATTAGCAAAGAAACTGCTCAGAGTAGGCTATTACTGGCCTACCATGGAGAAAGATGCTATTCAGTTCTCAAAAACATGTCCAAAATGCCAGACACATGGGAATCGCATCCATGCTCCTGCCATAGAACTTATACCTTTCATAACACATTGGTCATTCCAGCAATGGGCCTTCGACTCGGTTGGACAAATATATCCTAATTCTTCAAATGGACACAAATTCATCATTATGGCCACTAAGTATTTCACAAAGTGGGTCGAGGTCGTGCCGCTAATCAAAGCCACTGGAAAACATGTGGCTATGTTCATTCTAAACTACATTATTTGTAGATATGGGATACCCTCTTCAATTGTAACAGAAAATGGGGGCCAATTTAAAAATCAAGACATTGATGACCTTTGTGAATAGTTCTATATCACTCAACATTGCTCCTCAATCTATTACCCTCAAGGTAATGGACAAGCTGAGGCATCTAATAAAAATATTCTCAAAATCCTACACCAAACTGTGAGTAAGTCTGGCAGAGACTGGTATCTACAATTAAATTTGGCACTATGGGCATACAGAACAAGCATCAGAACACCAACTGGAGCCACACCATTTTCCCTAGTCTATGACATTGAAGTAGTATTACCTATTGAGGTTGAAATCCCATCTTTGCAGATATATTTACAAGGTCTGGTTACTGAAGAGAAACACTGCATTGATTGGGTAAATTCTTTAGACCTACTAGATGAGCGTAGATAATAGGCATTTGATCACCTCAAAGTGTATCAAGCACACATGTCCAAAGGGTACAATAAGAAGGTAAATCCACTCAAGTTTGAAGTGGGAGATCTCATCCTAAAAGAGAATCCTAAGAACCAACCTAACAGAGAGAAGAAGGGAAAGTTTGAACATAATTATCTAGGACCTTATGTTATCACCGCTACTTTTGGAACTAGAGCTTATCAACTAGCTACACCTAAAGGAGATGTTCTTCCAGATCCTATCAACACTCTACATTTGAAGTGGTTCTACGCTTGATGTTCAGCTAGTAGAGCCTATACAACAAATAGTTTTCAGAAAATTGATCCTGAAGGAAATCCAAAAACAGTGGAAAAAGTCCTAAAGTATGGGTATCCTTGGTGAAAACCTGATAAATAGGCATCTTGATACTACAAAAACATTCAAAAAAGAAAAAATAGCAAAAAATTTTGAAAAAGAGAAAACTGCCTTGATGAGCACCTGGTAAAACAGGCATCTTGGTAACAAAAAGAAAGAAAATATCTTGCCAAGTGGTGAAAACCTAGCAATCAGGCATCACTTGTGTTCAACACTCCATCTATCAATACATTGCTGACACTAGGCCTTCATAAATACACCTGTGCTCAAACGCTGACTTCGTTTCCTAAATGACTATCTTACCCTTGCTTGGGATTTGTCTGCATTTGCATCTTAGGAATAGGTCATTCTGCACTAGGGGCATCTTTGCTAGTATGGTAGTTTGTGTTTTCTAGGTTGCTTGAGGATAGTTTTCCTCACAAACACGATGTTTCTTGATACATGCAAAACTATGTCACTATCCGAAACAAGGGTTTCTTTTCAAAACATCACATATCCAGACGTGACATTTACATTAACAGAGTTCCTACAAATCTACATTGGATCACGAACATGAATGGATTATCCTATCAATGCACAGACATAAAAACACCATATTGCTTGTATTCCAACTTTCTAATTGATGAATCTTTACTGTGTTTGACAAATGAATGAACAAGTACTACTTAAAAACACAGTTTAATATTGGTTTGATTATGATTCTTTCATGTCCTAATGATGTTTTCAACTAGGGGCATCTAAGTAATTATAATTTTTATTTGTTTGATTCACAATTGATTATTTATTATGTCCTCTTAGTTACTCAATGACGTCTGCGCAAAGACAAAGAGTCACAAGGATGGGGGGCATAATGTTTTCTTGGTTTTCTACGTGCGGTGGTTGTTCCAAATGAACCTATAAATTTCACCTAACTTGGATGTTTATGGTAAGAGCTGCCACACAAAGTGGATAGCCGCATATATCTTGATCTCTATTACGTGTAAACTATGGTGAGTTTGGGACACTCTCCTTGTTTGTTTTCTGATTCAAATTCTCGCTAAGGTATACGAAGCATAATGTACCCAAGGATATGAATTTTCAAGGTCATTGCGGGTCCAATATCTTACCTTACACATATTCTAATATAGTAAAAGGAAAGTGACTATTTTTTTATCCTGGCTTCTATGCCTTGATGCCTAAGTCTATTTCTGACATTTCAATAAAACATATAGTATTCATACTTTCATAATATCAGTGGGTATTAGTGATGGTTGTACTATAAGGCACTATTCATTATGAAAGAGTGCCCAATGATGATAAAAGGCTATACATTTGCATATCAGTGACAAAGTCCTAAGAGTCTTCATATCATTACATTTTAAACATTGCATAAGGCATAAACAAGAAAGAAAGAGCATTAAGGCATTTTGAGCTCCAAATTAACTTAATTTTTCTTCCTCTAAATCCAAGATTAATTACAACATTATTACTGATATCAAATATCATTGCACGTCCATAGCATACATTTTGCATTCATATAAAGTGAAAAAGGAAAATACAAAAATAAAGCGTTCATCCATTGCATTTTTTTTCCATCCTAAGTGCATCCATACATCTATTTTGCATAAGGAAAAACTCAAAAACATCCATTTGCATATTCCACATAATACCATTTGAAAAATATTTATATCAGTGATAAATCTAACAAAAAGCATAAATGATGTCATCATCTACAAAATCTAACTCATCATGAGACCAAGGTAAAACATACATCACATGTGAAGATCACATCTATCACATCTATCAAAGTAGAAAGAACTCATGAAACATGTCAGAATCGGGAAGCTGCACCAGATATATATCATATCACAACATGGTCTAGATCAAAATATGGAATAGTATGCATAAAGAGTATCAAAGTACAAGAGAGAATCAAATATACATCAATACAAATGTCATAGTACAAAAGGGGGATCTCAGCAAGATACAGATATACAAGTATAATCTCAAAATACACATGTGATACCAAATGTCAACTCTGCCCTGCCCCCTCTCCCTGATTTGGAGGAGGAGGAGGTGGTGGTACAAATAGAGCTACTAGAGGTGGAATGGCCCCCTAAGACTGCTGAGCCAACCGTAAAAATGAAGGTGCTCTCTGACCCTCCAGAACTGCTGCATGATACAGGGCATAATAATATGTAGCCATCTGTCCCCGATGAACTATTGTCCAGGCATGTGCATCTCTCTCGACTCTAAGCATATCACCCTATCTATCCCTCTCTTCTCTTAGATGCTCAAGCTGTATATCCCTATCTTCCAGTAAGGCATATGCAGTAGTGATCCAGGGCTCTAATGTTGTGATCCTAGCTCGGAGCTGCTCTCTCTCTTACTCACACCTAGAAAGAGGATCTCCGTCTCTACCTGTATCCTAGCCCTGAGGCCTGTCCTGTCCCCTATCTTTTGGTCTATCTTGTGACCCTTGCTGCCTCTATCTTTGTTGATCCCTAGTAAGGAGAGAAATAGGATCCCTCTGAGGAGCTAAAAATCTAAATCTCTGGCGCCTACCCTGTCCACTACCACCAGCACCGCCTATGTCAACAGCCACACCACCACCACCCTTATCATCTCCATCATTGCCATCATCTGAAGGAGGACACCTCCCATCTCTCCTACCATCCTATCCTCCATCTCTCCCTCCGCCTCTCCTCCCAAGCACCCTCTCCCTCTGTGCCCCTCCTTGACCTCAAGCAGGCTGATCCTTGACATCATCATAATCCTAAGGGTCCTCTATATGCAGAATGGCCTCCTCCGATACAGTAAATCTTAGGAATGGATGCTCCTGCATCTCTGCTGCATAACCCCGGGTACAACCTACATCAATAACATCAAGGTTTTGGTCCCATTCTACACCTACCATATCCCAGATATCTTGGTGGGTGGTCTCATATAATAACTGTGCACCCCAAGACCGCACCTCATCTCTGATACTTGCATAGATAGTGGTATCACCACTCTGACCCTGTCTCTGATCGTACTGTCATGGCACCCTAGAAGGAAAGAATCTCTCAATCACATATCGGGTATGGCCAATGAGGTACCTGCTCTAAAAAAAAAGGGGATATGCCCCCTATCAGTGACCCACTCCTCGCACTCTAGATAAGGGTGCCATACTACTGCAGTGAGATCATGAAAAAGGCGTCTCTAGTACTCCACCTTTCCCAGATAGGGATGCTATATCAAACCTGCATACATATATACAAAAGGGAGCTCAGGTGCCCGCTGCCTCACTACAATGGGTCGTGTGATTGGGATGTGCTCCCATGCCCATATCTGCAAGATCAAGACTCCTATAGTCATGCTCCTAGTGTACTGGTACACTATCTCATGCAACTCTCTATACATCTAGCCAAGGATGTAGGCCCCCCAAGAAAATCTGCGACGGTGTTAGGGATTTTTCTTGTATGAATCACAGTGCTTGAAATAACTACTTGAACACCATGCTTCCTAATACTGATTCAGGGACAAGAAAAGCCTAATTGCTAAGGACTGGATAAGGTCCTTCTTCA
>MU227975.1:849604-869716 GCA_018584345.1 Thuja plicata | reverse complement strand
GACACAAATAAATAGAACTAACTAATCGAAGCCTTCAGAAAATGCTAGAATTTAGACCTGCTACAAAGATGATTTTGACAGAGGATAAAGATGGTTGAATTTTAAAAATCTAAAAATGACCCAGTTCGGGAAATAAAATTTCCTATCTCCAGCAGAAATATTAGCTTTTCACAAAGTGTTTTGGATTTTTGACCAAAGCCAAATCTGAAAGTTAGATAGTTATTTTTTAGTTAGTTTATTATTTTTTTAAAATAATTTGTAATAAGAGTTGTCTTTTCACCCTAAAAAGGTGTGAAAGCCACTCAAACACACACATATATATATATACATAATGTAAAATTTAAAGAGGGGAGAATACAGTATAATACAATTTCACATATTTGGATAGTTTTTAATCAACAAGTATAGCATGGACCTGGATGTACTATTTTTTCAAAATTAATAAAGATAAGTCTTTTTTCTTTCACATGTGTAATAATTTCATTATCATTTTACAATTAGTCCCTCGGATAAACCAATATAACTTCTTCAAAGTGATAGTTTGATGTGCATGCTTCCTTATTTGATTCATAGTCTATATTTTCAATTGGTTTTCTCATTTTGCATGGTTAAATTCTGTTGATTGAGGCCTTAGTCAATTGGTCTGTCATCTGAGAAGTATTACCCTTTTGAAATATCTCTAAATTTGTTTTAGGCTGCATGTACATTCCATAACACCTTTGAAGTGATAAGTTTTCCTGTAAAACTGTCTCTGAGGTTGAACATAAGATTGGAATGATCTTGACTCTATTGCCCATGCTAGAATAAGGCACTAGTCTAATCATTATTTGGATTATAGTTATTCATTTCATTGTTTATAGTTTTAATATATCTTATCTATCTATTCATTTCAAATTACATACACATTTACTAAACATTCTTTCAATTACTTAAAGCATTTATGTTTATAGTTCATGATATATTGCTTTTAGATAGATTTCTTTCAAGTTCCTTGCCATACTTGTGAGATAAGGTTGAAGTGTTTCTTATCTGATATAAAAAGCCTTGTAACTTGAAGGATAAGTCAAGGTATAGGCCAACCAGCCTTGGTT
Source organism: Thuja plicata (assembly GCA_018584345.1). Lineage (NCBI taxonomy): Eukaryota > Viridiplantae > Streptophyta > Pinopsida > Cupressales > Cupressaceae > Thuja > Thuja plicata. The sequence goes on along the minus strand of MU227975.1, from coordinate 868,625 downwards.
TTGTAGAGCCAAAATTGCAGAAGTTTCAACCTTGCTTTGGTTGTGACTTGTTAGTTGGCCAAATCACTTGGGTTTCCAAGCATTGGATTGGCAAGTCCATAGGAAATCCAATCTGTTGATTTGAGAACCAACACCTTTCTCACTCCCATGCCTCTTAAATTAATTTCATTAATGATCCATTAATGGATATTCCCTCTTGCCCATCCCTCATTAATGCCCAAGGAATCAATGGGTCTTACAATTTATTAATGACCTTAGGGGCTCCATTAATGAATCTTGTCCCCTCTCTCTCTCCCAGTCTTCTATAAATTGAAGGGATTTGGAGCTCATAATAAGCCTCAATTTCTAAATAGTAGTGTTGTTATGCCAAGATTTTGAAGGAATCTCAAAGCATTGTTATGCTACCCATTCCTTCATAGCTTCATGCACACTCCATAGTTACTTTCTTACATGGTTATAATGCTCATTTCTAGACTAATATGCATGCTTAAGTAATTAAATAAGTTGTTTTAAACTTGAATCTTTCATGCTAGGTTGTTTATGTCACTAGTATTAGCATAATCTGAGGGTTGTTATGTTATTTTCTACACTCATCCTAGTTAGAAAGAAATAGGTCAATGTTAGGGTTTTATATGCTCATTAACCCTTGTTTCTCACTAACAGAATGACTTATTGAAGTATTGTGTTGCAGGTAACAGGTGAACAAATATACACACACAATTTTAAATATAAAATTTAACATATTTAATCTAATTGTATCATTATCTTGTAGGTCTTCAAACAAAGAGAAAATTTGCATGTCTAATTTGTGGTCTAAAGATGAAATGTCATCATTCAAAAAGTTTAGGAAAGTAGGTGTTTGATGAGTATAGGAACTTCCTCCATAGAAATCATAAGTATCGAACTATCGAAAAACATCTTTTCAATGGAAAAGAAGAGACTACATCTAAGCCACAAAGAACGACAACTCACCTATGGAAGTTGGAATATAATAGAATTAATCATCAAGGTACTACCATTCTAGCTAATGATTTATGTTTAAAATTTATATATTTCTATTGTGTTTTGTTTGTTGATTATGTAATTGATGGTCGTAAAGATCATTAAGGCAATACTACTGAGAACCTTCCAAAGGAACTAAAAAGTTATCCCAGACAATTTAGTAGGTTTCCCTACTACGAGCAGCTACAAATTGTGCATTTGTTTGATAGTATGCATATTGGAAAGAGTATAATGAAGACATTGTGGAAGATATTGGATGGAAGGCGTGACAAAGAAAAAATTGTCAAAATTTGTAGTGAAATTCATGAATCCAATCATGCAATGAAAAATTTCATTGAATCAAATAGAAATGGAGAATAGATTAATATAAGTGCCCTTCCTTGGTTATTAATAGAGCAGTAAAGTGATGCCATAAAAGAAGTCATACAAAAAATTTGATTTCCCACAGGATTTGCTACGAACATAAGCAATATCATATCAAAGAAAAGTGAATTTGGGCCAGGGTTGAAAACACATGATTGGCATGCATACCTTCATCAAGGTAAGTCATGTTCTTTTGTATTTACAATATATTTGTAATTTGTATGTACTTTTTATTATATTATGTGAGAAAAGAATGACATGATTATTTTTATAATTGTTGCAGTATATGCTACCCCTATCTCTCCCAGAGAACTTGGATAATAACATCAAACAAGTGATATATGATCTTGAAAAATACATGAGGTAAGCAATGATATCTGTTCAATTTGTTGTATATATTTATTTTATTCACAATTTTTTTTTCTTGTTATGTAATATATTGTAAAGTCTCGTGTTTATATATCTTTGTGTCTTGAATTTCTTGTAGGTGGTTGTCATCTAAAGAAATCCATAAAGCAGATATAAAATATTGTAAGAGAAGAATTCCTCATCTAATGTGTGAAATGCAAAAGTGTCTACCTTCAACCTTTTTCAATGCACAAGAACACTACCTCATACACCAAGTTGAGGAGATTGAATTATGTGGACCCGTACACACTCTGTCAATGTGGATGGTTGAGAGACACTTGAAATTTTTGAAGGCTTTGGTTTGGCAAAGAAAATGTCCTAAGGGTTCTATGGTGGAGGGATATATGGTATACTAGACTATGGTGTACATTAATGAATATCTTCCTAAGCTTGCAACAAATGTCCATATAGATCGCATTTGGGATCTCGACACCATTAGAAAATTTGAAGGGGAGTACTTGGTGGGGAAAGGTAGATTGAGAAAAATGAGAGGTAATAAATTATAAGATGTTATTGTAGCTGTTAATTAATTCTTAATATTCAAAATTAATCGATTGTAAGTCATCTATTTATATTTTGTACAGCTGCTCGAGAGTGGGATGCAATACATTTGTATATTGCAAACAATCAAGATTGGATGATGGTATGGATTGAATGATGTCATCATTTAGGTCACACATTAACATGGGAAGTTGTGTCTTCATTGGTTAAATAAGCTCATCGTAACAGAGATCCAAATGTTATGCAAATGGAAATAGATTTAGCATATAGTTTAAGAGATTTCTAGGTACATATAAATTTATTAATCACCTGTATGTTTATCAACTCCCGATGCAATAATTTATACATGTTTGACATATTTTTGTAGGTCAAACACCACAAGGCTATGTTTTGCAATGGTAATAAATTTTGCATCAGAAAGTTGGATGACACAAAGAAAACTTGTGATTCTGGGATATGTGCAGTCTTTCAGATGACTAATATTTCATCTAGAAATGACTTACATCCTCGAGAGTTTGAAAATCGATACTATGACATTTTGGATAATATACTTGAGTGTGAATTTAATTCCTTCAGATTAGTTATCTTCGTCATTAGATGGTATAGGATATGACTTAATCAAAATGATTCTGATAGAACTGTTATTGAACATGACAATGGATTTCCAATGATCAATACAAGGTGGTTTGAGCCAATTGGGGATGAGCCCTATGTTCTTCCAAGCCAATGTGAGTAGGTATTTTACTCAGAGGTTCCACATAAATTGGGCTGGTCATTTGTTAGACATGATTCAAGAGGAAGGCTAATAAGGTATAATGTGATGGAAGAAGAAGATTGTGAACAACTAGAAGATGATGTAGATGATGATCACGATTGACAGTTAGTCAATGATGTTCCTGAAGCAACTTTTCTTGAAAAAGAAGAATATGATGATGATGATGATGCTACCAAGGAGGAGGATGATGATGATGATGATGATGATGATGATGATGATGAAGATGACGAAAATGATGGTGGTGGTGATGAAGACGACGACAATGATGGTTGTGGTGATGATGTCAACGATGATGATGATCATGGTGATGAGTTGGATGAAGAAGAAGATCAATGACATGAATAAAATATACAGTTATGTGGTCACTGCTTAATCTATTTAATATTTATTTCTTGGTAGAAATGTACATTTATGCGATCAATGCTTAATCTAATTAATTTGTGATGTACCTTTTAATTTTTTTAATTCATATTGGATGCTTATAGTTTTTAATGTACTTACTATGTATTTTTTAGTATATATATCATGAATTTTTTAGCTAACATAAGATAATTGAATTACATATGTAGGTACCTAAACCCCTTTCACGAGTATCCCACACAGTCTCATGGATCGACGGGTATAAGTCAATACACCCTATAGAGATTAATGTATTGCACAATTTACAAAATATCTCGCATTACTTGCTATCTCTCTCATTTAATGGAGTTCAGGTAGAAGCAAATAGGTATTATAGGAATGGAAGAATAAAGTGAGTCATGTAGTATATCTAAATTAGGAAGATCAACTAGAGGTCAAAAGACTAGAAGGAAATTCAATAAACGCATAAAAATTTTCCTTTCTCAAGGGGGGTCATGTTCTTATGATGATGAGAGCAAAGGAGACATCGAGGTGCCCTTTAGGTACCAATATCTACAGAAACAATGGGTCCCCAAGGAACTTCCTCCAATAAACACTGATTTTAGTGTTAAAGGCAAGATATATCACATTGCACCGTCGTCAATACATGGTTTGGGCCTATTTTCCATAGATGACATAAAGGTCTTTTACAACAAATTTGTCAAATTAATGGAGTATGTTGGACCTTGTTGTGATTACAAAAGTTAGATGTGAATTATTCAATATAAAAAAAGTATGTGTAGGTATGCTCTCTCGGCAAATTATATTCAACAAAAAGACAATGAACAAAGTAAAAGAGTGGCTATATACATTTATGGAAGGCCAAAAGCATCAGGGAATATTGTAGGTTTTATAAATAGTATGCGACCTCTGTCAACTATTAAACAACCCAATTGTATATTTGAGGCACGCAAGGGAAATCATATATTTGTATGTGTGATAAGATCAATACGTGCAGGGGAAGAGTTATTTATTGATTACAATTTGAATCGCATAGATACAAACAATGCCACTATCATGGGGGTGCAGGTACATACTATGTACCATTAAATAATTGAGTTTTTTTGCCAACCACATCTAGAGAGTCTCTTCACCATCCACCTCATCTCCATCATCATCTTCTAATGAAATTTATTAATCTAGTCCTTTCTAATTATTGGTTAACTTTAAATAATAATACAGGGCCACAATATGGAGCAGCCACATAAAGGGGACAATGATGATCCTGCAGGCACTTCTTCCCAGCAAGTAAACCTCTTTGTTATTGTACTACAAATTAGATAGAAGCAGAATGTTAAATAGTGTTTTTTATTATGTTCTTTTCATCACTGTTTCGAATTAATTATAATAGTGTTAGTAATATTGTTGTCATAGACAGGTGGTCAACAGAGAAAGGGAAAGGAACTCGCAATCCCTCAGGAGGAGTCCATTGACGAGGACCTAGATGTTGATTTCAGTATTTGTGATGACCCAACCTCTGCAATTAAAAAATGCCTCCAAAAAATTGGAAAAAGAGTGGCTCAATTGGAATCTATATTCCCTCCGACTCCTGAGTCACAAAAGAGGGCAATTGAATTGATGCACCTATCTCAAAATTATAGAGTAAGTATTAATGTAATTTTTAATTATAACAAAAGTTAAATAATAGTTTTTATGTTATACTAGTCTTTTATGTCATTAAAAAATAAGCGGATGTGTTGCTTTTACAACTTTTTTTGCATAATTTTGATCATCGTGGCCATGATGAGGGTACTGCAAGTGGTTTAGGTAGATCACATGTTGGACTATCTTTTTTTTACGCTCTAACAATATTTTCCATGCTAATCGCTTCTTTTATTATGCTCTAACCATCTTATTCTTCAGCACCTGTCAATGATCATTTACTATTGTCACCTCATACGATGACAGGCTCAGATGTAGTGCCTCCTGTAATGTCAGCAATGTGTAGCATGGCCATAGATGTCATGGAACCACATACTCGTACACAGATTTTATTTTCTTTGTCATTATATATATGTTTATTTCCCTTGAAGTATTCTTTCTTAGGGGCATTTCATAATGGATTCAATTTATGCAACAGGAGATGCATCACATGATGATGAATTTCCTAGATGTACTCGTATTCCTAGTATGGGAACGGTGAAGGATCACATATTTCTTGTGAGTGACGAAGGAGTTCCCTTGAAAATAGCAAAACTTCCAGGTACTTTAAAGATTGGACTTTTCTTTTACTATACAATTGTATGTTAATTACACCTTGCATTCAATATGAGAAGATTACATCTATTGTATTCTTATTTTATACTATAATATCCTTCAACTAATGATCCCATGATTATTTTGCAGGGAATGATGTTTTTTATGATAAACTTAATGACGAGTGTTTGTGGATATTCAGGCCCACCCTCTGTACATGGTGGAACACCATATCCGAACTAAAACCCCAATCCACTATATTGATTTCATATCATTGCTAGGATAGTTATCATTACATCCATTTCTTAAACTATATTAAAGGTAAGTTCACTTCATTTTTTAATCTAACAGTGTTTTTTAATTAAAAGATGGAAAGTCCAAGATATAAAGTTAAAGGATGCTCTCGTAGAGAGTATGACAAACTTATTTGGAACTCGTGCATTTGAGAAGAATAGGCTCCTTTAGAAAGTTGGGTTATGTTTGAAGTATATTATGGACCAGTACAGGTGTACATTATCAAAAAAATCAAAGTACCAGCGCCCCCCTTGCATTCTTGATTTAGAGTGGCAACGTCTTATTATGGATGTGAATGAGAAAAATAAAATAAAAAAAGGAATTACACCACCAAACAACAAAAGAAGTATGTGGTACTGTTAAGAATGTAATCATGTACTAAATACTCTTTATATTTATATGAACTAGCATATTTTAATCTCTTCATAGATTTCCTGACACATCAAAGGCAACAAAGGCAAGACAACAAAAGTACGGGCAACACAAGCTCGGCTCTGGTGGTTATTCCAAACTTGCTGCACGAGTTGTAAGTGTTAATATTATCATATTTATATGAGGAAAAATACAATCTGTAGATGGATTTTAACACTGAAAATAATAATTTGATCTTCATTTGCAATATTTTTTGTTTTGATGAAACAATGCAATAAAATTTTACGATACCAAGAAAAAATGTAGGGTGCGGAGTTCAATATAAGTCTCACAGAAGAGGACAAGAGAATTGGCTTCCAACAAGACTATAAAGTCATGGTTGAAAGAATAAGAAGTGCACAAGGTTCTACTGATGGATCACGGTAAGTAAGCTAAATGATGATTATTTCAAATTTAATTATTTACCAATTAGTTTATTTGATGTTAAGTTCCAACATAAAGTGAGTATATTTGTTTTAAGTAAGCAAACAATGATAGCATGAATGCGTATGAAATTGGAATGCAGCCTACTGATTCTAGTACACAACATGTGCATGATGATGTTGGTTTGGATGTGCATCATAGTGATGGAGGTATACATTTGCTATTCAAATTTTTATATGTAATTATTAATACAAGTAAAAATCTTAAATTGATTGGTGTAGTAATACAAATTTAATTGCAATACTTGTTTGGATTAATGTAATAATTTGTATTGCAACTGCAAAGAGTGTAGAGGTCGTTGTTAATGAGCAAGTTGAGGCCAGACAACTTGATCTCAAAGTTGATGATGATCAGATAAAGAGCTATACGATTATGTCCTTTAAAGTACTGAAATAATTGAAACAAATTATAATAAAATGTTTTTAATTTAACCCTTTTATATGTTATTGCAGATGAACCCCCTTTGCATCAACAGAGAACTAGGCATGCATTGAATGATGACACTGATGCTCCTCTTAACAATTTGAGAAAATCAAAGAAAAAATAAATAAATAATTGTCATCTATACACCTTAATTGATAATGACTAATTTTTATGTGCCAATGAATTTAATTATGTGCTATTGAATGTTCATAAATTTTATAATGTGTTAATGAATGTTATCATGTGATAATTAATGTATGTTACATTTTATTAATGGATGAAATAATGAATGAATTTTAGATGTTAATGGGGAATTTAGAGTGATGTTAGGGGGGGTGGGACCAAATGACCTTCCACCTTCACGTGGTTGGCCTTGTTTAGTACAAAATATAAAACTATTCTCGAAACAAAGTGAAGCTCAATAAGTTTGTTCCTTATCTAGGGTCTCAAATGTAGCCTTTATCACACTCTCAAAATTGCAAGGCTTCAAGTGGTATTTTGAGATTGGTTTCTCCATCTCCCACTGACATCTTGTCTTTCTCCAAAGAACTCTTACTGAGCTCTGATACCACTTGATGCAGAGTTTATAGCTTCACTTGTCCTCTAGGACTGAATCTCTCAAATTTTCAAGTAGATATCTTACTATAGGCTCTACACCTTTGAAAACTATGGGCTCTACACCTTTGAAAACAAATTCTAACTTCAATATAGCATCCAAAATTGATGATTCAAGTTCTTATTTTTAGTTGATTTGGACAATCACTCCCAATAAACCTACTTGGGTACACCAATTATTGGTAAAACACAAGAGGCTATGCAAAAATGAGCATTGATCTACAATACAAAGTCATCATGACAACCATGGAAACCGTCATGTAACAAAATTTTGGGACAATCAAGATAAGTGATGACAGGAAATAAGGACCCAAAAAACAACGTCATTCGATGTTTTCAAGTTGATCCCTAATCTTTTCATCCCTCACCTTTATCTTTTCAATAAGCCTCTTGAGATGGTGATGGTGTAAAACCCTAGTAGGGTTTGCATTCCTCCCCAATTCATAGTTGTTGTAGATTGAATCCCCTATTAACAAATTCCATAATATGCAAGTCATCATCCTAGGATTCCTTCACAATAGCACAACTTCCCCAAATCCTCTAGCATTTGAGCCCCTTTGTTCACCTCTTCATAAGCCCATTTTTGCAAGTGAGGATGATAACCTAGAGACCATTATATGGCTCTATTGTGTTGTTGAAGGCTTCTTCTTCATTAATATTTTGAAAAGATAACTAATCATATTTAAAACATACCTAGCCAGTAAAAAATGAAATTGAAGATCACCGAGTGTTTAGTCTGATTGCCTTGCTTGGATTGTCCATTGCTTTATTCTTTTTTTTGTCACCTTCGGTTTTGTCTCCCACGCTTCCATAATTCCTTTGCATTTTCCTACGAGATCAATTGCTTTCCATTATTTATCTTCCTCAAACTCTTTTTCCCATTTCCATCATTGCTTTACAAGCATATCTGGAAGCCTTGACATACAACAAGTAATAATATTTTTCAAATTATCCTTTGTCCATGCTACAAAATCTTTAGGATTTATATCCAACATTAATCTGCATAGTTTGTATCAGGTGTAGATCATTTCTATTTCCATGCAATCCTTAGAATCCCTTAAATTTGTAGCAACCTCCTTTCCTTCGACTCCTAGCAGATTTTCACTTCTGAGCAATTTCTCACATTTTCTTGATAGAACCTTTAGAATAATCTGAGTCTTCACCGTCTCTAACACCCTTATCACAACTAGGATCAAGTTTGTCGTAGTTCATTTCTAGCTTGTAGAACTCCCTTTCTGCAATCATGCCAACTTGATCCTTCTCTTTTTGTAGATCATCCAAGAGGCATATTTCATTGGCTTGGAGATCGATATCACACTCGTCTATGAACCTCAACAAGTTCCATACTTCTTCACAAGCTCTCATAGCTTTCCCTAATGCATTTGACTTGCCACCAAGTAGTTGAATGAAGATAATGATAAGTGACACTACTGTAATCCTCACACTTTGTTTTTGTATGCTTGGGAAATACTTTAAAACTAATAGAAATCCTAATTCTTGAAGTGCATTTAGAAATTCTTTCCCATCCTCTGCCCATTGCAGAGAATATCGATGAAAAAATGACTTGATTTTATCACTTGAGTTTCCTTTCTCACAACCCTTTTGCATTAGATCCTTTACTTTTTTAAAAGACATTTCGTGGCTTCCCACACATCAGAGGGACCTTCTCCTGGAATACACGTGACCTCCAAAATTCTTTCATAATTTTTAGGTATATCAAATGGATGTCCCTTATTGATGTGTTTACGTAGCCAAAACACAAAAGTACCTACATTGATTTCTGATAGAAGACCACACAGCTTGCTAAAAAATACTACACTTTGTTGAATCATCAACCCCAAATATATGAACTTGTGCAACCTTAATTCGGAGAATGTCATTGTTGGAAATCTCTGCAACTTGTTCAACCTCAATTTGGAGAATATCTTTGTGAACATTCTATGTGACTTGTTCTCCTTGGGCATCTTGGTGGGTAATCTCTGCAAATTTGAGGTTGATCTTTGTCGGTTTCTTTTCAAGTCATACATGTGTATCAACTCAACTGTGCTTCTTGTCCAAAAATATTCTACGCAAAGGCACCTCCAACTAAACTATGAGAATGAAAATACAATTGGACAGCCAACCATCTCCAGTAGATGACAATCCATCCTACTATGATGAAACTGAAGAGTAGAAAATATATAGCATAATCCATAGGATAATAGGGTGTTTCAAAATAAATTTTATGGAATGTGTTTGACAAGAGGCCATGATGACGGACATTGTGACTATCATGCCAACAGCTGAACTGAAAACTGATCTACATATCACATAATCAGCCTGACAAGTGCGGGTAACCAACCATGAACTAAGCACTTTATCCTCACAATCATTCCAAGACATTGATATCTCAATTGAGATTTGAAACTCGTCCTCTTCAGTGATGGAGAGAAACTTATCCTCTTCAGTGGAGAACACTAAAATCCTTTGCCTCAAAAGACCTTGGACGGTTTGACTCGCAAAAATCATGCAAATTAATATTACACCAAGTAGTATAATACATATGAATAAAATTGAATCTACAATTTGCATCCAGATTGTCCAACCACTATGTTCCTTCTCAATTACATGGTGTTTCACATGGAAAACATGCAATTCTGAAGCAATATGGGCACATATACTTATTCCTAAGGTCGGAAAAGTTTTCATACATGGAGCAGTCATCCCAGGTAGCAAATAGCCTATGAAAATACACAAAGCAACTTTTCCACCTACCTTTAACAAGTGAAAGGTGACCAAAACATCCACTTCTACATCTTTGATACAGTCATGGTTTCTACGACTTACATAAATCTTATTTCTAGAAATACATTCATTGCTAAGGTAACTTACACTGGTCCACCAAACAATAATCTGCACTGTTACACCGGTGAGGGAAAAGGCCTTACCAGGCAGCCAAGTTGCTCATTTTGTAAATGCACGACATACATCCAACCCTATTAAAAAGATAAACCAACCATAACATGTTAAAGTTAACCAATTGCATTGCCAACAACTTTAAGAAATTTCCTCTTAATGTTGACTACAACTTTAAGGTTTCAGATAATTTGTATAAGTTATCTGCAAGGACATCTATTTTTATTCTTAGATTAAGCTATTTACATGAGACAAATCGATCTACCAAACTAATTGCTTTAACTGATTTGTCTTGAAACATATTTGGGACCTTATGAAATATTCATTTTTTAACTCCTTTTGCGGTGCCAAAAATGTCTCCTACTTATCCTTTTGCTATGTCAAATATTTCTTTCGTGCATGAACAATAAATTCTGGGAGCATTAGAGTATAATATTTTTGACAGAGTCCACCAACAAACAAGGGAGTTGCAGCCACAGTTATGTTTAGTTTTAGTTATTACATAGGAATTTTTTATTGTCATGTTTACTTACCCATTTTCTTCTCTAGGTGAAACTATCTAATGGCTATAGTTCAGATCTTTGTTTCTGGTGCTTCTAGCAGCTATCCTAAAAGAAGCAATTGTGACAATTTTTGGTTGATAGTTATTGTTATTAGGAATCTATCTAAGATTGCTTGAGTTAGGATTTAGTGTTTATGGATATAACTACATGTAATAAGATTATTTTGCATGCAAACAGACTATTCTTAGCTTAGGTAGTTGAAAATTTATTTGTATTTCATAGTCATAGAATGTTTTACAATCCTTATAAGTGACATATGCAATTAATTTTCAAAGCTAAATGTTCATGCCCAATTGTTGCTGAAATTGTTGCTCATCGAGTTCTTGCTTTTCAATATCAATTTTCTTGCAAGTTAAGTAAAATCTACTAATTAATGAAAGCTTTGTATTGAATATTTTACTATAGGGAGTGATGTGGCTTTATATGCAATTTTGATTCATTTTCCTTCGTATCAGTGTTCTCCATTTCAATCTTTTTTTTGGTGATTTCTAGTCTTTTCTTTTAGCTGAAAATTACTTGTGTGCATAGCATTTTAGGTTTATTTCTGCAGTAGATAAAAAAGATAAAATCTCATTTAACATAGCAGGGTTGAATAGCATTGTGCCCTAGATTGAGAACAAAAGGAGCTTTTCTCAAACATTTATTTGTATTGTATACTTAAAATCCCAGCTAGTTCTAGGTTTAGAAATTGTAGTGTTAGGGAATATATCATTTCCTTTACTCTTTTAAAATGGAAACTTCGTATAATTTGAAGAACAATTCTATTGTACCTATTATGTTTTTTGCCATAGTAAAAAATGTGATTTTAAATTCTAACATTTCCAATCAATAAAGAGTGAGCTGGCCTAGTTGTTCTACATAGGGTGATTTCCATCAACGTATGCTATTGAAAATATAATCCACGCTTGAAAATTGGTTTTGGATTGTTTGAACTTTGGATTGCCATATATTCACATGTGTTTTGTGGAATTCAGGTCAGGAATTATCCTATATCAAATTCAACTTCTCTAATAATTAAGAACATCTTATGGATTTAGGTGTTGACTACCCATGCCCAGTTTCCATTTTGTTAGTATAAAATTCTAGTTAACTCTTGTATTTGACTTGCAGTGAATTGAATGATACAATTGTCGAGGCTCAACTAAGGATGCGTCATATTCCACCTCAACTTCCAGTTGAAAAATTTGTTGAAAATTATGGGCTGTCAAATAATCGTCCACTTATATTGGTAACTCTTTTTCATGCTTAATCATTTCTCATCTCTTTTACTTAAATGTGGCATCACTCACTATCTACCAAATGCTAACTCTAGTTTTGAAGTATTTATGATTTGCCTACTAGGTTTGCCCCTTTTTTCAATGGTGTCAAAACATCTCTTGTAAAACTGAAGGAGAGTGACCTAGAAGATTATTTTTCTTTCTAAAATTGAAAGCATTTTGTTTTAGGAAAGAACGTAGAGTAGTATGGGAAGTAAGTTTCTAAACTTGTTTCTGTTCAAGATCAACCTTAAAGAGGAAGCATACAAAATCCACTTTTTTAATATTTATAAAATTCATAGAAACCTTAAAAGGGAATATCAAGACAAGTTTAATTTTTTTATTACTACATGAGCATGCACCTATAATTTTATTGAAACATTTTACTTGTTATTTAAATAATACGCTCATGTAGTGTGTTACTTGAACCATAATGGTCACTTTCATTATAGTAACAATATAATAAAAATTTATTAAGACGTTCAAATACTTTCTACATAACTTTTCTATTCAACTAATGGGAGTGAGTCCTTTTGCTCAAGGTTGCGGAGGATAAAACCTACAATTATTTTCATTGCTTGCACTTTGATTTAGTTATTAGAATCTAATATTGACATCTCCGTATTTGATCATTTCAGATGGGAACAATCTTATGCATATGTCCAATTTTAATGCACTTTTTAATGACATCGTACGAGGATGTCTTTTGATTCTTTGGTTCTTGATCGTGCCAACAACAAACTTCAGCTAGCAAACAATTTTGTTTTAATTTTGAAGCTACAGGTATGGTTACTGTCCCAAATGGGAAATTTCATGATGTCTTGTTTGTTCCCGAGTTCAGAATAAGTCTCATTCCAGTTACTAAGTTATGTCAAAAAGACCATAAAGTGGATTTCCATAGACATTCTTGCTCCATTAAAATTGTGTCTACAACAAACTTTGATGAAGATTACTCATACAAATTTACTCAACAGAACTAATTAAATTGAAGCTATGCTATGCTTTTTGTTTCTAGTAGCAATCTGTGACGTGAAATTTTAGGGTGCATGCACTTCAATAGGATTTCTCTATGATCCACTTAAATATGTTTGAAGACTTCCAAATGTTTCAACATCTATAAATGTTTATGTTGGTTTGTGGCTTTTATAGTCCATTGTTAGCTATTCATCAAGAGACAAGCTTGTAGAGAAACTAAAAATTTTCATCTTGATCAAATTGGCCTCTTAGGATAAATAGAGAACCCATCAATTAATTGTGATAGATATGTTTTTACCTTGGCTAATGATTATATCATACATGTATGGATATTTTTTGTAAACTAAAGATCAAATATTAGATTTTTTGAAGAAAGGAAACATAGAACTATAATAGAAATGGCTAGATAATTTTTGCAAGGTTAGACTATGTTATATAAGTTTTAGGTTGAAGCCATACACTCTGTTGTTTAGTTGTCAATGGGTCTACCAAATTTGTCAGGAATATTACTCCCGAAAGTGTTTGGTCAGATAAAACACCTAATACTATGCACTTAAATATTTATTTGGTTTTGGTTATGCAGCATTTGTGCATGTTCCAAAAAAAATGAATGAACATAAAATCAATAGTTTTACCTATATTTTGCATGGTATGATGATAAATGTAAGGTATGTATGTACGATCTTAACACTAACGAATTTAAAGTTAAAAGCTAAGTTACCGATTTGGGCGCTGGTGCACGATTTTTATTTTTATTTTTTATTTTTTTTTTGGGGGGGGGGTTGTGTGTGTGTGTGTGTGTGTTTGTGTGTGTGTCTGTGTGTGTGTGTGTGAATATACACAATTAAATCATTTGATAGTATGATACTTCACCATTAATCAAGATATCTGATAAATATTCAAATTTCAAACGTCATATCATATACCGTTATATATCTATGTTCGTGATTCCAATGCAAATCAGAAAATCATTACAATTACAAAATCAAAATTTAGTTCATGATTCAATGTTCACTAATTAGAATCATAAGGACTCACAAAAAATGTTAAAAACTAATATAAAGCACAGGTTATAAAGTGCTTTTAAGTTATTTTTAAAAATAAAATGTCAAAATATGAGTCTGGGCATGTGGATGCATTCAGATGCTCATGGATGCCCTGTGGATGCTCACAAGAAGCGCATCCAGGGCACCCAGATGCTCTCTGGATGCGTTACACAACGCATCCAGAGAGCACCTGGGTGCCCTGGATGTGCTTCCTATGACCATCCACAAGGCATCTGGATCCGCATCTGGATCCGAACGCATCCGTCTGCACATCTAGCCCTAATGCCAACAAATCGGTAACTAAGGTTACAAGAAATGTATGCATTGCTGAAAATGGGTTTATGATTGTTCTTTTACTTCTAAGTTTATTGATCTATTGCTCGAGAAATAATATTCATGCTTGATGTAGTTTATATATGGCATGGATACTCTTTGATTTTTATATTTTATATTTTGTCTTATTTCTATGGATAATTTTTACATTTATGTTGTAATGGTGGCTTTGAAAGTTTTGGTTCACTCTAGTTTGATGTCTCATCCTTGGTGAATCTTATTGTAATGTAGCTAGCTCTCTAAACTCCTTCACCTTAATTAGTGTCTTTTCAGCTCTGTGAATGATAATAAATTATTTGAATAAACATATTAAAGGCAGAGTTAATTGTTGGCTTTGTAGGTTTATAATTGCTAAAATACCTTTCCTTGTTTTTAAATTTTGATTTTTTTTTATGCTTAGGGTCTTAATGCAACTTTGACTATACAAGTGGATGGAGCTGATAGAAGAGGTCACGACCAAATAAAAGAAATGAAGCTTTGCTTGCATCCTGATCTGGGTGTAACTCTTTTGCTTTTGTGCAAGGACCCCAAAACAACAATTGTTGTTATAAGTGGAAGTGAGAGGAGTGTGTTAGATGAGGTATACAATTAACTATTATAGATAGAGCATTTATTATAGATAGATCCTTTATTGAGTGGAGTAAACAAATATTGTGAACTTTCCATATTCTTTAAGTGTTTTGTCACAATTTTATTTGTCAAAGATTGAATTAGGGATTAAGTGTTTTACCAAAAATTTATTCATAAATTGATGAGAATCAATGATCAAGAGTTTTTAGATTATGAGAAGATGTATATTCAGTGGAGGCTAGAAGGGATATTTGTGGAGATTTGCTAGATGTATAAAATTCTAAAGAATATCTTCTTTACTGAGCTGAGGTGGGACAAAAGTGAGGACAAGGGTTTCCAGATTGAGTACCAGTGCAGAGATGATGATTCAGTAACCTATGTCTATAAAACCTTCACAAATATCCCTTCTTTGGCCTTCACTCATACCTCTTCTCAGAATCTGGAAACTTTGGATAAGGTTTCTCATCCATGCACAAAATGTGCTAGTGATCGTATAAAATTCCTTCAAGCCTCCAGTATTGATGAGCTGCACAAGTGTAAAAGGTTTTGAGAGACTAGGATCAATTATGAGAAGGTAAAAAACAAGATAATATTATTGTATCTTTAGTTTCTTTTATCCATTCATATTTTCTTCCTTCTCTTCATCTTTAGTAATATATTGGATATCATGCAGTGTAGATAAAGGCAAGGCGGTGATTATTCTCGATGATCGGTAGGTATAAGTCTTTCAAGCCTTACCCAGTAGCTAGGACTAAAGATAGCAAAGCTCAAGAGACCATAATAGTTGGTATCTATCTTTGTTCCATACGATTGAGGAAACATTTTACCTTTCATTAGCTCATCAAATGTGGTGATCTGGAAGAATTTAATAGATAATATTTTAATGTATAACATACATTATTTTAGTTTGACGCTACACAAATTTATCTATTTCCCACACTTGTTGACTGCGGAGATAGTGATAAATAAGCATCCTGCCCGTGTCCTGAGTAATGCAGGCCACATGAGATGCTTCATTATCACTATCCTCATACTCGACAAGTGCGCGAAGTAGATAAATTCATGTAACGTCAACTTAAATAATATACATTATCATGAAAATATTCTATTAAATTCTTTCAAATCCCCATATTTGATGAGCTAATGAAAGGTAAACCATTTTGTCAGTATTATGGACCAAAGATGGAGACCCTCTATGATGGTCTCTTGAGCTTTGTTATCTTTAGTGGGCCAGTCCGTCACTTTTTTGACGCTTATGACAACTCTTTTTACAGCAATGCTATATGTATGTCGGGTATTCTTATCAGAAACTCGCTGCATGTCCATCGGCATCCCGACAGGTTTAACGTCAGATAGACTAAATTTGCGACAACTAGGTTCAACGACAGTGCTATACATTCGACGGGTTGCCCTGTTGGAAGGTCACTGCATGTCCATTGGCATCCCAACATGTATAAGGTCAGATAGACTACATTTTTGATAGCTAGGTTCGATGGGAGTGCTATACGTCTGACAGGTTATCCTGTCAGATAGTCACTGCATATCCATCGACATCCCGATAGGTATAACGTTGGAGAGACTCTATTTTTGATAGATAAGTTCGATGGGACTATTGTACGTCTGATGGGTTTTCCTGTCAGACAGTAACTACATATCTGTCGATATCCTAATAGGTATAACGTCGGAGAGACTCTATTTTTTTAAAGATAGTTTCGACAGGACTGCTATAAGTTCGACAGGTTTTCTGTCGGCGTTCTGATAGATGTATCGTATGAAATGCTATAATAATTTTCTATTAGTGTGGTAAGTTTCAACAGATAGCGATGTTGGAATACTGACAATTACCACTTCCATAGCAATTTCCAATGAAATAACCCCGACCGCTACATCTGTCGAATTGCCGACAAATAGGCGTTGAAAATCTGACAGATAGCCATCAAAATTAGGCCTCAAATGTACTAGTGGCTCATTCATCTTATGTTGAATGCATTGTTATCTGGACTATTTTCATAATATCTATGGAATAGTTTATGTTATTGATAGTGTGCACTACTGTTTGAATTTGGCTTTGAATAAAATGAAAACAATGGTACTAAGTTACTTTATGAATTTCATCTAGAGGAGAATCTTTTTGTTCTTCTTTGATTTATTTCATATTGGAATTTCTACATTTAAAATATTTCCATTTAAACACTCTACCTTGCTTTCTAGTTAAAAGCATTCATAATTTTAGTTTTCAGTTTACATCATAAGAAGGTAGCTGCTTTGAAAATAAGCAAAGAGTAGGTGTAAAACATCATCACACCTAACTCAACTATTGGTCTAGGTTGCCACTTGTATGGGAAAAAAGAACATAAAGAGTTAAGTGGCAAATCTGTAAACTAACAACCCAAAATGTAGTAGAAGAGTGTTATTGCAATAAAAACATTCATCCCATGGCATTTTAAGGATCCAAAAGATAAACAATAACTTAATCTATACCTGATGTCAATGAAATTTCTAGAATCATCCCTTGGCACACACTTGACATTCTTCACATTTCCATTTAAAATGTTAGTGGTGGATGCATCATAAAAAAAAATTACCATGTTGGAAATACAATTCCCTCTATAGAACATGAGGAGATACCAAGAAGAAAGCATACTAAAACATTCATCTATCACCATCCTTTGAAATGCCCATTTCTATAAGTAATCATTCCAAAGTACCAAACCCCCAAGATTCTCCATTTAATGCAATCAAAATCCCAAACATATCTAACATGAACCATAATAAATATTAATTCAAAAGCATAATTGAAATTTAAGGCCTCAACATACCTTGAGAATCCATCTTTTGAAATGTTGAGCTTAATGAACTCAAATTCCTTGAGATTCTATATTAGCAATGAAATCCAAATTTATTTTTTCCTGAAATTCCACACTCTATAGAACAAGTACATGGAAGATATGGGATTTTTAGCACATGATATGAGATAATTACCTTAGCAATACCCTTCCATGATTCTTGTTTTTCCATCCCTTGAATGACTTGAATGCTTATGACTTGACCCAAGTGAGTTAATACCATGTTTTGAAGTTCATGTTACTGATTTCATCTTGTAACAATTTCCAAATATTACAAACTATTAACCAAAGTCTTGAAACAAAGAATTCTTTCAAAAAATCCCAACTCAAAATGTATTACTTGATTCACCTTTAATTGGAAAGTCAAGCTATGAGGTAAAAACTTGAACTTATTGTGCTCCTTGAAAATTAGTATCAATAAGTGTAAGATAAGAAATCGTGGAGTTATCTCACCAAAATGTAAAGGGGATTGAAATATAGATATATTTATTAAAAATGTATAATGTGTTAAGAAAGAATGGTTTGATAGATTATTAAAATGTAAGACTTGAGACAGATGTTGCTAAAATAGATAATAGCTAAGGTATAGAAATGATTGATTTGATTTATAGATTGTTTGTGAATTGATTATCTTGAAATGTAAGGTATTGATGTGTAGATTGTTCTTTGAATTACCTAGATTGTATTAACCTTAATTGAGTTGAAT
>MU227975.1:829933-843280 GCA_018584345.1 Thuja plicata | reverse complement strand
TAATTGAGTTGAATTGATTAAGTGTTGCAATTGTGATTAAGAAGAAGATAAGATGTTCCTTTTTACCCTCAAATACACAAATGGGAGATCCAAGTTGATCAACCCAAGAGAAGGGTTAATACACAAACGAATCAACTATTTGGAAAGGAGAATGTCAAAGGAAATACCTTAAATTATGTTAATTATATGTATAGAAATGATGTATAATAGTAATTGAAGAGATGGGAGAAATGCACTAACCTTGAAATATTGCAGATCAAATAATATTTTTTTTTGAGGTCTGCAGATAGTTTCTGGAAAAATTGACAGTTGATACCAAACTGGAACGTGGAGACGAACAAAACCCAGAAATCATTTTCCATTATGATGTCATCTTATGAAAAAGGTTGACCTTGACCCACAAATATCAACCCTAACCCAATAATGTCGACCCTGACCTGCACAGATGTGAAAGTGACTTTGTTCACGGATCCCGAAAGTTTTTCGAAAAGGGTATTCAGATCTGGGTTCAAATCCACTGTTCTGTACCTGTACCTACAATAAAAAGGAGATTTTTTTGTTGTGGGGGAGGGGTTTGCCTTGGTCAAACCCCAGTTTTGGAATTAACCTCAAATATATGTAATTGAAATTGAAAAAATAGACAAAGTAAATGCATAAATTCACCTTGCTTGAAAAATTCCTTCTGGCAGATTCGAATCCTTGAATCCACAAGTATGCTTCAAAATGTGGAATGTAGAATAGGTAAGATGTCTTCAATCTCTTGCTTGTAGATCTCCAACACCAAGTCTTGAATGGGTTCTTGAATTTGGAATAGGCTTGGAAGAAGGTGGATGGAGAGATCACCAAAAGGGCACTTTGTAGCTTCAATTCTTCAATGGCCTCTAATGAATCTCCTTCATGAAAATGGATGCTTGAATGGATGAATGCTTGCTTGATCTCAATTAGGAATGCTTGATGATAATCCTCAATCTTGCTTAGCTTCACTTGATGATCGTCCTTAATGCTTTTAGAGAAAATGAGAGAGAAAGCTTCCCTTTTATATGAAATTAGGGCACAATCTTCCAAGGAGGCCTACATAGGAGAATTAAATCCCATTAAAATATTTACCCCTAGGAGAGAACCTATATTAAATATAATTTTAGAATCAATGCTTCGGAACCCGAAACAGCTGACCCAAAAGCGGGAAATACTTTTTGCAAAGGTCGGCCTCCGAAAACTGGAAGACCCTGGGATTTGGACCCTGGGTCAAGGTCGAGGTCGACCCTGACCTAGGTCAAGGTCGAGGTCGACCCTAACTTGAAATGTCGACCTTGACCCTGAAGCTCAGAATCATCAATCTGCCATTCAGAATGCAGAAATCAGGCCAAACAGGAGTGGAAAGAGGAACAGATCAGGGAGGAAGCCATGTCAAAGTCAGGAACCCATTCAAGGTGCTTGCCATGACCCCAAACCACTTACTTGGAAGGCTAAACACGTCTACAATGGAAGTGCTTCCATTTTTCGACTATACAATAAGTACCTTAATACTAACTCAAAATAAGAAGCAATATTGGTGTGTTCACCTATCAATGACATGTTGAATTCTCCTCTCCACAAATGCTCTTAGAAGCATATATCTAAAAACTCTTCTTTGCTAATTTGAAAGAAGAGGAATGGAGGCTCACCTAAGAATATCATATCTTGCATACTTTTCAAAACCAAACAAATTGCTTCTTGATTAGCATCTCTTGAAACTGTATATGATAAAAAGTATACCTGCAAAGACAACACTAAAACATGCAAACGTTAGAGTTAGCCATTAGAAACAAAGATTCAAGAAGTTAGCATGTTTATAATGAAATCTAAAACAAGAACCTTTCACCACAACTTCTGATGAGCCAAACAAGTGCACCCAAGCCTTGTTGATTTTCTCTTAGAGTAGTTTGTGGGTGTGCTCTCCCAACACAATACTAAAATCTCACTACGATTGATTGATGGATGAAAAATAAGTGCAACTAATGGATGGATGAAGAACTCAAGAACAACTATGAAGAACTTGTCTCAAGATATTCATCATATGTAGATGAAGATGCAAATACTACACTAGGATGATATGAAATATCAAAGATAAACTAAGATTCATTCCATGATTACCTAAGATGTGATTTCTAAATGAGCTACAAGCATAAACATGAAAATAAGCTATGAAATTCAAACACTAAACTAGCATGGTAACAATGCAAAAATGAGAGATGATTTTCTCTTGACAAAGGCCTCTATTTATTGATTTTTTAGAGGAGAGAGAGGGCTTGGATGAGGTGGAGCTCATGTGGCATCTACATAGGTGCCACATGAGGGACACATAAGTCATGCAAGAGGCCCACTTTGCTCACACATGTGTGAGCAACTTTGGATGTGATGGGTCAAAGTGTACTTAAAGTACACATGTGAAGGATCTTGTAAGAGAGTGTAAGAGAGTGTAAGAGTTTTAGTCCAATAAAACACTTTTAATAAGTGTAAGAAGGTGTCATCATGGGTGTAAGAAACCTTGCTGGCACCAAATAAGGATTATTTGAAAAAGTGTATTTTTAGAAATTTGCTCACACATGTGTCAGAAAATAATTAGGACTAATTGGTGTAGGAATCAAGAAATTAGCCTAATTAACCTTAGTTAAATAGTGAATAGGTTTATTTGGTGAGAGTGATGTGAGGTAGGGTAGGATTTAGGTTCAAATTAGCTTAATCCAAATTTAAAATTTAGATTAATTATAGTTTAGTAGAATTTAAGTCATGTGAAGGAATAAATAAATTAAAAATTTATTTAAAAGGGATTAATGAAGGGGAATGTATTAAATAAAATTTAATACATCAAAGGGGGTAGTATTCAAGTTAAATTCAAATACTAAAGTGAATCATATTTAATTAAATAAATTTAATTAAATAGATAGAAGAATATAACAAATATAATTAATTAAAATTAACTATAATTTTATGAAAAATATTAATTAAATTAATATAAGGACGATTTTAGACGTCTACATTTTGCCTCTCTTTGATGCAGCGCCGAAAGTGGCGTCGCATCAAAGAAAAAAAAATAAGATGCCCCAGAGAGGTCAGGAAAACCTACGACAGCGAGAGCGGAGGAGTGTGCCCCTTCAAGAAAATAATAGAAAAAATCCAAATTTTTAATAAAATTTTCTCAAAAAAGGAAGGAAAATAGGGAAAGCAGACCAATTGCAAGGCGTGTCCAAGAAAAACAAAGGAAAAATGGGGACCAGAACAAGGAATGGAGAGACAGATTAAAGAAACGGGTCCCAAGGGGCTATAAATAGTCCACCGGGGCCCATAGACAAGTCATTTTCACTCACAAAGAGTAAAAAGAGAGAAGAAGAAGAAGAGAGTGATGGCAGTAGAGTGAAAGCATGTACAGCTTGGAGAGCGCGTTCAGGTACACCAGAGACCAGTAGATGTAGGACCACCGGTGAGTAGTCGACCACCTCTTAGTCAATTATGTATTTAATGCTTTTTAGGTGTTTTAGGGGTCATTAATGCGCTCAAAAGCTGGCGTACAGCGTAGACGGTGGTCGCCTGACTATCGTTTGTGCAGACGGCGATCAACAAACCACCATCCTCACAGACGACCGATCTGCGATCAACATCTGCGTTGAAGGAGATAAACCGATCTCTGTCTGCGAGGGCAGGGGGAGGGGAAAAGAGTGCAGCAGAGATGACAAAGTTTGAACTCAATCGTCTGTGCGAAAAAAGTGGCGGCGGCCTAATCCATTATCTTTGAGGGTCAACCGTCATCTGCGTGGATTGACCCAAAAACAAAAGAAAAGAGAGGGGAGAAGGGGAAAGAAAGAGGCCAGGATCATTTTTCAATGCCCCAACACAGACGAGGGGCATTTTTTGATGCCCCGAAATGCTATCTGATATCTGACATAAGCTTGGTTGGATGCAGGAGGATACCATCACCTTCCGGGTGAGAGAGGCCTATCCAGCGACTATGGCGCTAGAGAAGGAGTTGACAGCAGCTGAGTGGGGCTTGTTACATTATGCAGACTGGAGAACGTACGGCATTGGCCACATCTGCGAGTGCATAATGCGCTCATGTCTTCTTTGATAGAGAGGTGGAATAGCACCATGTCTAGCTTTCACTTCCCTATAGGGGAAGCTACTATCACACTCCACGACATATGAAGGATTTACAAAGAGTGGATTCGGGGGCTGATACCCGAGTACTGTGTTGAGGGCTCAGAGCCCTATATAGAGATGGTGTTCGGTCAAGGGTATGCAGATCTTTTGACTTCATGACAGTGGATGTCCTGGATATGGGCGATGGCACTTCGACCACGATTGTGGCGGGAAGCCTTATACTTAGCTGGTTTGATAGGGGGACGACTTATGCGTGATCATGTAGGCAAGGGATTCCCTATAGGTTGGGCTCGAGTGCTGAGCGGGATGGTGGAGGATAGGTATAAGTACTGCTGGGCATATAATATCCTTGGACAATTGTATTATGATCTTCACATGTGCGCCTACCAAAAGGGTAGGGCGCTAGGGCCAAATTGCACATTGCTTCTTGTATGGGCGTGGGAGCATATTGCGGTCATTCAACCGATTAGGACTCGAGAGACTAGAGTGGCTTACGAGCCATTCGTATGCAGGTATAGGCCACCTATCAATTATGAGGCCACACATTCAGTGGGTTACTAGTGACGGAGGCTTGACGAGATGGGGGATATACAGTGGGCACCATATGCAGGGTGCGAGGCCTGGGGTCGTGAGATCCCACAATAGGACAAATATACAGAGGATGAGTTTTATGACTCAAATTATATGAGGTTTGTTCAGACTGACTACTGGTTGATCAGGAGGACGGCATACATGATCTCCCGATATATGTCATCCAGGGTGCGAAGACAGATGGGACAAGTCTAGGAGGCAATTCCAGATGGGTTCCCACATCCACTGGTGACCCAAGAGGTGGGGAGCATCTGGGGCATGGGTGCAAATTTGCGCATAGCATGAGCATCATTTAGGGGGATGATGAGTTATAGCATGGGAGTCGATACAGGATGCAGGAGTAGTCGCAACATACAC
Organism: Thuja plicata; assembly: GCA_018584345.1. NCBI lineage: Eukaryota > Viridiplantae > Streptophyta > Pinopsida > Cupressales > Cupressaceae > Thuja > Thuja plicata. Next base: position 838,198 of record MU227975.1, on the reverse strand, counting down.
TCAGTGGTGGGCCACACACAGACCTGTTAGACTGATAGTGCTAGGCATAGTACAAGAGGGTGAGCAGCCTAGAGATGGAGGGGATGGAGGGGGCCAGGATGATGAGGATGATGATGAGGAGGGAGGAGATGGAGGAGGGGCCGACGGGAGGAGAGTTCATCCTAGAGTTGTAGCGCCGAGGTGGAGAGGACAGGTATAGATACCCGTAGGAGGGCAGCCACCCATAGTTCCTAGCGTACAGGTACAGGGATAGGATCCACCATAGGGATAGAGGACATAGGGGCCACCGAGATAGGTACATGGGCCACAGGGGCCACTAGGATAGGGACAAGTACCACCGGTGAGCTATGTATCCCAGGATATCCATGATACCATGACAGCAGAGCAGGACAATCTTCGGACTGAACTAGGTAGGGTACAGGGATTGTTAGCGACATCTCAGGTGACTGAGGTGAGCGTGTAGGCAGATATCCAAAGGCTTTAGGGATTACCAGCTAAAGCACAAGCCACAACCAGTAGCCTACAGATAGAGGTGGCTAGGGTATAGGGAGAGATGGTAGTAGAGACTGCTCGGGGAGCTAGTTCTCAGAGAGCACTAGACATTTTACAGGCTCAGGTGGACAACGGAGAGTTCACTATCATTGAGGAGCATGGTGATCTTGATGAGGAGCTGGCAACGATGTCAGCATAGATAGCAGCTCTTACTACAGAGCGAGACCTGGCATGAAGACGTGCGGAGGATTATAGAGCAGACTGTGATATAGCGCGTGTAGCAGGCAGGGTTGTAGGGGTTGGTCAGATGATGGCAGATGTGATGGTAGCACAGAGAGAGGTAGGGTGGAGAGGTTGAGAGGCCACATATTACATGGGGCTCTACTATGGTGCAGTGCCATAGGAGGCACGACAGCCTACATACTCAGAGAGAGCTCAGAAAGAGAACACGGGACGAGGTTCACAGGGATCAGTGGGGTTACCATCGCGTCCCAGCAGTGGTGCAGGACCATCGCGGCCACCACCATGATTCATCTCAGACCATTTTGGATAGACATTTTGGACACATTATGTATGATTTATGTGACACATGATGTATGATATTGACATTTTTGAGATATATACATGGACTTTGTGGACTATTGGACTTTGATTTAGGGACTTTTATGCTACTATATGATGATGTTATATGATGTGATGTTTATGCAGGATGTATGGATGCATTATGATATTATATTACAGATGTTATATGATTTTTATGACTTATATGTAGGATGTATATGATGAGACTAACCTATCTGTGATGCAGGGATGAGATAAGATGCATATATGTTAGATGTTAGATGTGATGTTGATATGATATGTAGATGTGTTGATGCGTATAGATGGATGTATTGGATATGCATTGATGTAATGTGATGGTTTAATAAATGTAAATCCAAATGTGATTTGTGAAATGAATCCTACAATGAATGAATTCTAAAATGATGTAAATGGCTTATCAATGCAACTAGATAAGTAATGGTAATGAATAACTAAATGCAACGATAATGATTAATGGATAATGACAGAAGTAATAATGCAACTAAATAATGAATGAATGATGAATGAAATATGTAATGAAACTAAATGCAACCTTAATGAATGAATAAACTAACAATACAAGTGCTAATGAATAATGATTAATGAATGGAGTAACAATGCAACTGATAATGAATAATGAACTAAATGAACAATGCAACTGTAATGGATGAATGCAATATGAGACATATGAGGACACTATTTTTGTGTGTATCAAATACGTCTGATAAAATCACTTAGTTGACTGGATAGGGGGAATAAATAGAAACCTTTGCCCAGAGCAAAATCAAAGTGCAATATGACCTAACTTCAATGCAAAGACTAACTATATGATGATAGTGGGATTGATACCGTGTTAATGTTGGAGAGCACACCCTAGTTTGATATTGCAAAAGGAGTTATGCACAATGTGCTAGAAAATACAAGTGACATGGTTCCTTTGCGTGGACTAGAATCTCAGACAAATAGGTTGTTAGGAACAAGAATGCGAGATATCATATATGATGAGGTCTATGAAATGTTACTCGTGAGGAGACGCAGTACATCCAAATCTTTTGAGAGATTTGAGATGCATGAATCTTGCCCCCAGTGAGGCATACATAGTCATAACCAAATATCAAAACATAAATGCACTAACAAACTATGACAAGCAGATCATACCACAAATGACACGTGTTTCACCATATACTCACCATAATGAACCAAGATATAAAAGATCGAGGTTGTCGCAATAAGGACATAGTAAAACACAAGATAAAATCAACAAAAAGGCGTCCTGACCAAGTGGTCATTCGGTCCAAAAGCTCTTGTCATGAACAATTTTGAGGTGAGGATTGATAGAACAGCCGACACCGGAAGGATGCATCCTGATGGGCCACAGATTGATTGATAGAAAATGGGAATTCACTGGCAATTGCTTGTGAATAGAACGATCATTAGGAAATTCAATCTGTCTGTTGATTTGATGTAAAATGTTTGCGATCATTGTGTCTAGAACAAAGCTCAGTATTGATATGGTAAGCTCAGTCGTGCGGGAATTTTTTTGTTGCGAAAGTGGAAAGATGGTCAAGGAACTACCTGTACAGATATGAGTAGTGACTTTTATTATGGAAGGCGATGCAAGTTGTATACATGAATGGTGGAAACCGATGGTGGATCTGACTACACATGGCGCCTGAAACAAGTTTTCACCATGGTACTTATCCATTGCGCCACCGAAGTGGTTTTCACAAATGGATAGATTTATTTCTCTTTTTCTTTTGCTTTTTTGATATTCTTTTCAAGCTTTTTTGTATTTTTTATGTTTTTTTTATTTTTTTATTTTTTTGCTTTTTTGCTTGCTTTTTGAATGTTTTTGGATTTTTCTGCTCTTCTAATTTTTTGGATTTTTGAAAATTTTTGTTGTACAATGAACTACTGACGGATCAAGCATAGAAGTGCTTGAGATGTACAATATTTACAGGATCAGGGAGTGGATCTCCCTTGGGTGACGCAATCTGATAAGCGTCGGAACCATATTTTATTGTGACAATGAAGGGACCCAACCAATTAGGCTCAAACTTTCCTTTCTTTTCGCGGTTCTAGAGGTTCTTCCTATTGTGATGCAGGACAAGATCACTAACCTCAAACTGACGAGGCTTGATCCTTTTGTTGAACTGAAGGTGAAGGAGATTTTGATACACATGGAGGTGGTCTAGAGCATTGAGGCATCTCTCATCGAGGAGTTCCAACTCTTGCAAGCGGACAACTCTATATTCTTCTTCGGACAACAGATTCTTGAGAGAAATTCTGAGGGAAGGGAGCTCAATTTCAATGGGTAGAATAGCCTCAGTACCGTAAACAAGGGCAAAGGGAGTGGCTCCCGTGGGGGTTCAAATGGAGGTGCGGTAATCCCAAAGGGCAGGGTTGAGGCAAAGGTGCTAATTGCGGCCAGCTTCATCGACCGTTTTCTTGAGGATTCTGAGGATGGTTTTATTCGTAGCCTTAACTTGACCGTTGCTTTGCGAAAAGTACTTGGAAGAGGTATGGTGGGTAATGTTGAATTTCCTACATATCTCTATGACATCCTTATTCTTGAAAGGTCCTCCATTATCAGTAAAAATGTCCTGAGGGATGCCATAGCGACAGATAAGATAGTTCAAAATAAACTTTGAAGTCTGTTTTCCAGTAGTGTAGGTGAGAGGAACAGCTTCGACCCACTTGGTAAAGTACTCTGTAGCAGCCAGGATGTATTTATGGCCATTGGAAGAATTAGGGAAAATCTAGCCAACGAGGTCGAGACCCCAGCGTGAAAAAGGCCAAGGGGTGATGGTGGGCTGGAGGGATTGGGAGGGAGCGTGTATCAAATTGTCGTGCTGCTAACAAGGCACACACTTCTTCACATAGTTGTAGACATCCTGCTCCATAGTAGGCTAGTAATATCCAGTGCGTAACAGCTTCTTGGCCAAAGTAAGTCCACTAGAGTGAGCCCCATAGATTCCTTGATGTACCTCCTCCAAGGATGTTTGTGCTTCATCAGAATTCAGACACCTTAAAAGAGTTCCATCAAAATGCTTTTGGAAAAGGGTATCAGCAAGGATTGTGTATCGGGAAGTGCGGCGAATGAAGGTTTTACGTTGATTGGGAGTTAAAGTAAGTGGGGTATGTCCATCACGTAGGTAAGAGTAGACTTCTTGGTACCATGGGGAGTTGGGATCAGGAATTTCACACACCATTTCAGAATTTGGTTTGTCATAGGCATGGATCGTAAGATTCTCAACAAGAAACTCACACCGTGTGTTGTGTTCTGGCATAGTGATCAAGGACCCAATTGTTGCCATGGTGTCTGCTGCTTTGTTGTTTGTGCGAGGGATTTGTTGGAAAATTAGCTCAATGAAATACGTTTTGAGATCTTCAACTGTACAATGGTAGGGAAGCAACTTGTCATCCTTTGTTTAATATTCATCCATAACTTGTTTGATAACCAATTGTGAATCACCAAGCACCAATGAAGTGAGAATATTCCATTGTATGGCCTGCCGGAGTCCAAGTACAAGGGCTTCATATTCTGCAATGTTGTTGGTACAAGGAAACTGTAACTTGTAAGATTTAGGGATGAGATCCCCTTTTGGCGTAACAAACAAGATTCCTTCCCCCGATCCTTTTTGAGTGAAGGATCTGTCAAAATAAAGATTCCATGGTGGACTCGGGGCAAGATTAAGGACTGATTCATCTATAAAATCTATGATCAAAGGATGTTTACCGTCAATAGGTGCTTCAGCTAATTGATCTGCAATTACTTGTCCTTTGATAGCTTTTTGATCCACATAAACAATGTCGAACTCACTAAGGATCATGACCCATTTTGTTGTACGACCCGTAAGAGCAGCACGTGCCAGGAGATATTTGAGGGGGTCAATTTTGGCAACAAGATGAATCTTATGATTAAGCATATAATGTCATAGTTTCTGTGTACAGAAAACAACAACCAAACATGCCTTCTCAATTAGGGAATAATTCAACTCATAGCCAATAAGAGTCCTGCTGAGATAGTAAATTGCTTGTTCTTTGCCGGTATCATCTAATTGTGCTAGGAGGGCTCCCAATGCGACCTTTGTAGCAGATATGTACAAAATCATAGGATGAACATCAATAGGTGGTACCAACATGGGTGGATTAGCTAGATAGCCTTTCAGTTTTTCAAATGAATTTTGACATAAGCAATCCCACTGAAACTTGATATTCTTGCGCAGGAGATGAGAGAATGGATGCACCTTATCTACTAGTTGTGACATGAATCTTTTTATTGATTGCAGTTTTCCTTGTAAACTGCGTAATTGCTTCAATGTTTTAGGTGGTGGCATCTCTAGGATTGCTTTCACTTTCTTTGGATCAACTTCTATTCCACGCCGTGACACAATGTATCCCAGCAGCTTACCAGATTATACTCCAAAGACACACTTCTTAGGATTCAGTCTAAGCTTATACTTCTCTAATCGCTCGAAAATGGTAGTGAGGATAGGAATATGTGATTCACTTGTTTTGGATTTGCCTAAGAGATCATCCACATAATCTTCCATGATGGCATGTAAAAGGTCATGAAAGATGGTAGTCATTACTCGTTGATAAGTAGCTCTAGCATTTTTAAGGCCAAAAGGCATCACCTGATAACAGAAGGTGCCCCAAGGCATTGTGAATGTGGTCTTGTGTTGGTCTTCTGGTGCTATCTTGATCTGATTGTAACCTAAGAAGCCGCCCATAAGTGACAACATTTCATGTCCTACCGTCAAATCCACTATAATGTCAATATTTGGGAGTGGAAAATCATCCTTGGGACATGCAAGGTTTAGGTCTCTGAAATCAGTGCAGATGCGAATGCCCCCAGTAGGCTTACCTACTGGTACAATATTAGAAACCCATTCAGGATAATCAATTGGTCTGATTACTTCAACGTATTACATTTTTTGAAGCTCTACTTTGACTACCAATGAGACTTGCGGATGCATCTTGCGAAGTTTCTTCTTAACAGGCTTTACACTTGGATCTACGGCAAGATGATGCATGACAAGATCTGTATCTAGCCTGGTCATGTCTTTGTAAGTCCAAGAAAAGTTGATTTTGTGCTTATGCAAGAATGTTGTCATGTCTTTCTTTTCTTGATCACTGAGAGAAACTGCAATGTAGGTGATGTGTGGATCTTCTTCTGTGCCTAGGTTGATTGGAATAGTATCTTCAATGATCATAGAGGACACCTCTGGTTCTGAAGATATAAACAGCAAGTCAGCCTCTCCCTCCTCTAGCACCTCAGAAAGGTTTTCACTAGAGGAAGCATCCTTTATTTTATCTTTTTCTTCATCCAAAGGTGCCTGCGAGAGGTTTTCACTAGAGGATGTATTTTCATTTTTTTTTTTTTTCTTCTTTTTCATTTTTGCGAATGAGAGAGTTGACTTGGCTACCGAAGTAGGCTTGTTCACTGTAGTGGATCTGATGTTTGTATTCTCAGAGATTCTTAAGTCCAAAGAGGGCTAAAACTACCTCATACGAATCACAAACGTCCAAAGCTGGTGGTGAGTCTTGCTGATCCCAGTCAATTAATTCAGGGTTTGTGAGTGGTAGACGAGGGGATGAAAGGTCGGCTTGGGTGATAGTGAAGACATGGTGATTTTCATTTAGGTCATCTTCAATATAGTGGAAAGGAATTTTGAAGAACTCTTCCTCAATGTCTGACTCTGAGGCAGCTAGACAATAATCCTTAGCGAAGTTAGTCTTGGTCTCTACAGAACCCAATCCGTGTCCTTTAGGATAGCCATTGGCTGTTATGATCTTCTTCTTACCTGTTTCATTAGCTCCAAGGCCAGTACCATGATATCCCATGCTTTTGACAATGGGAGTAACCTTAGGATACTTTCCTTTGGGGAAAATTATAGGTCGTTCTTCTTCATCATTATAGAGTCAATCAAGAACATTGTATTTCATATGTTCATCTAATAGGGACCCCTAATGTTCAAAAATAGTTGATTTGCAGCGCATAAGCACTTTATCTTTAGAGAGGGGTAATGGTGATGGTCTTCCATAAGACTTTGGAGACGAAGGGAGTTGCCCAATACATAGAGTACTTTCAAATTTATACTCTCCCATGCCTTGATCTGTGAACGTGGCCTTTGCTTCAGATGAGGAGGGTTTGTCTTCAATAAATTTTTCCTTTCCTTTGGATTGTTCAACTGGTGTGTCTGATGTCTTTTCTGGAGCTAATGGAGTGTTTGAAACAGGGGTTTCTTGATTGAAGTGTCGGACAAACTCATTCAGTGGACAGTAGTTAGATTGTTTGCCTTCCAATCTCTTGCAATATTGAAAGGGCTCAGGATCTACAGGAATTGTGATTTCTCTACCGTGATGTGGGAACTTTAGACATTGATGATAAGTAGAGGGTACACCTTTGATAGCGTGTATCCATGGACGTCCCAGCAAGATGTTATAAGGTAGATCTAGATCCAGTACATGGCAAACAGTTTCAATCAGGGTCGGGCCCACTTGTAAGGGTAGTGTGATCAAACCCTTGCTTTCTCGTTCTTAATCATCATAGGCCTTTATTGTGATTCGTTTGTCTGCATCAATGAGGTCCTCAGAAAGACCGATATTACGAATCATTTTCAATGTGCACAAATTCAAGCCAGGTCCACCATCTATAAGGATTTTTTTTATTCTTGTGGATTGGATTTTTCCTTCTATATGGAGGGACTTATTATGATGAGGGTCAGGACCACTGAAGTCCTTATCAGTGAAGACTATATGTTCTTGTGTGACTAGGTTCCCTATCATAGCTTTAAATTGTGCAGCGTTGATGTTTTCACGGACACGAGATTCATTTAGAGCTTTATCAAGGATTTCTCTGTGAATTGGCGAAGTTGTCAAGAACTCTAGAATGGATATCTGTGCAAGCGTATTTTGTAACTGGGCCAATAAGTCAAAGTGTGAAGCAGGCCGAGCAGCAGTAGATGGTGCAGCTGGTGGATTTGCAGATGTAGAAGGTTTATCAGTAGCTTGGATAGTGACTCTGGGTTTACGTGTGGTAGCATTACAATCAGCAGCTTTGAGGATTATGGTATTAACATGCGTGTCAGATTCTTCAATGCGGCCACAAAGAGAGTCAAACCCAAAGATATCATTTTCACTTAAACTCCCACACGTTCGATCATGGCCTGTAATAGTATTGGT
>MU227975.1:763581-824547 GCA_018584345.1 Thuja plicata | reverse complement strand
GTGTAAGAGTTTTAGTCCAATGAAACACTTTTAGAAAGTGTAAGAAGGTGTCATCATGGGTGTAAGAAACCTTGTTGGCACCAAATAAGGATTATTTGGAAAAGTGTATTTTTGAAAATTTGCTCACACGTGTGAGCAAATAATTAGGACTAATTGGTGTAGGAATCAAGAAATTAACCTAATTAACCTTAGTTAAATAGTGAATAGGTTTATTTGGTGAGAGTGATGTGAGGTAGGGTAGGATCTAGGTTCAAATTAGCTTAATCCAAATTTAAAATTTAGATTAATTATAGTTTAATAGAATTTAAGTCATGTGAAGGAATAAATAAATTAAAAATTTATTTAAAGGGGATTAATGAAGGGGAATGTATTAAATAAAATTTAATATATCAAAAGGGGTAGTATTTAAATTAAATTCAAATACTAATGAAAGTGAATCATATTTAATTAAATAAATTTAATTAAATAGATAGAAGAATATAACAAATATAATTAATTAAAATTAACTATAATATTATGGAAATATTAATTAAATTAATATAAGGACGATTTTTGACGTCTACAGAAACGCCATATTTTTTTTTGGAAAAGGATGTGATAAATCATATAAATGTAAAACTCAAATCATGAATTCATTACCTTCATATTTCTATCAAAATTCTCGAGGGTTACATTCCCATGTATGTCAAGAGTATGGATGATATAAGTCATTGCTGGTCCTAAACTCATGAAATAAATATCTACACAAAACTTTTGTTCACTCCAAAGGATAAAGAATATCCTTCCGTCCAGGATGTTATAATTTTGTAGTATCTTCTTCATAAAATCTCCATCTTGTGGGAAAATTGATATCCCAAACAACAAAGGACAATTAATCCCAAAATCATGAATATCAAAATGATACCAACTTTTCTTACCATGACCAAGCTTCAAGCATCCCAATTTGGTCCTCCTTTTGGCTACAACCAAGAATTTTATCTTCAAATAAGATACTAGGATCCCATGAATAATTTAAATGTTGTGGAAATTTATCCTTCACCACATGATTACTATGCAAATAAGACCCCATGTGATTCCAACTACAATAGATAGAGAAGTTAACAGCGGTGCCCATTTGAATTTTAATTTTCAAAACATCATCTGGGTCTCATATATAACAATATATTGGAGAATGATCCACACCTTTTGCATTCTCTCCAAAATGACAAGAAGAAAGTGACAAATCTGAAATATTATCATACCTTTGGTTGCCAGTCAAAAGCTTATCCTCATTTGCCAAAAGAGATTTCTCAACAACTCTATTTTTGTGATCCAGAACCCATGAATAAGGGCTAACCAAAATGTTTCTCTCAAAAGAATATTCATCCCAAATTCTACATTTTAGATCAATTAATGACTCACCATGAGCATGATTAAGTATTTCTTCACTTTGAACAAGTGAACCCTTTTCTGTAAGGTTTACACTAGCATTTTGTTGCCACATTAAATCATTTGAAATCAAAATATCTTTTAAAGGTTCCATTTCTTCGCCATCAAAATCTATTGGAACAACTTCCTCATTTTTTTAGGCTTCACATTCAACATATAATGATATCATTAAAGATAAATTTTTCTTAATGTGAAAACTTAGTAGAAACTATTGAAGAATCTTTTTCAAATATAATATATTTACCTTCAAACTACTGGATACAAATTTTCTACTTTGCCTCCTTGATTGGCTCAATGATGTCCTCTCTCTCTCTCTCTACTTCATATGTTCTTCTTGATTCTTGATATTTGCAACCTTATCTAGCTTATCTTTCTTCCTTTCTTCTTCTCATGAAGTACTCATCAAATGGTACTTCAAATCTGCCCTCTGAAAGGTACTTCTCAAAAGTTTCGAAAACCATCCTTCTTGAGGCATATCTTTTCCTATAAAATTTGCAAATTTGTAAAATGTGTGGGTTTCTTTATAAACTCCAAGTTTCATTAAATATTCATCAAACAATGTAGAAAATTTGGAAACTAAAATATCTTTTTCCAAACCCTTGAAAATATATTTGTTAAAACCTCCCATGATTAAGTACTCAGAACATGCAAAAATTGGCAATATATTCTTTCTATAACACTATGAGATCAATGGATTATGTTAAAATCCCAGGCTAGAAGAATCAAGGCTCTGGTACCATTGTAATATCCCTTGCAAACAATTTAGTTCAGATCTGAAATCACCTTAATAACTTGAGGAAATACTTTCCAAACTACTAGAAATTTAATCAGACACTGCCAATCAAATAAGCTAAAAGTATTGTATGAATGCAACCAAACCCAACAAAATTGATATTTGAAGGAATGTTCATATTTACAACTATTATGAACTAATTTAATTCATTAAATATCTACTACAACAAACTGATCAAATTTGAAAGTCAAAATGGTGCTAACAAGCCCTGTTGAACAATCTATTTTCAAGCAAACTTCACCAAACCCACAACAAAATTTCATGCAACTTATTTATAATGAATGATGCGGATTTGCAACATGAAAATATATTATTATCTCTGTGATAAATTTCTGCAAGGATAAAATTATATTTTGTTGCAACTTCTTACAAAAGGGAAGCAAAATGAAACCCAAAAACATGGACTAAACTTTACTCAACTTGCTAGACAACACTCCAAACTCCCCACAAGGGTTTATTATAATAAAATAACAGAAAATACAAGGACATAGTAGCGAACCCATGTCCACAATGCTTTCATAAACATCTCCATCAAATAGAGCATTCAAATCCGAGACTGTCACTTCAAACCCTTGCCTGTAAGCCAAACTCTAAAACTCTTGAAACTGTCAAATTACTCTTAGCAACCCTTAGCCTCCTGACCTTAGATCGCCTTAATGAACCACTTATCCCCGTCCTTAGCCCACCTGGAAACCTTCAAACTCTCATTTTCAGTCTCCTCCTCCATAGGTTTATCAACCTCTGAAGAATAAGTCGAAGCTTTGTCGAATATGCCAAACAAGAATTATGAAACTTGGAGCCAAAACCAAGCATATATGAAACCAATTTCAAAACTCAAATTGGGCGCCAAAATAAAACTACTCAAAATGGAGGAAACATACATGAGTTAGAAATCATCATTTTATTGAAACTTCCATAGAGACACTAGATGCCAAAAATACTCAAATTTGCCTAGGAAAATTACCAAAATTCAATCCACTACTAGCCAACTTTCCAAAACCAACAAATTGCTCCCAAAAGAAGTTACTAATTTAACATTGTTGGTTGTGATAAATTTGAATTTGCATAAACAAACAAATATTAAATTATTATTATGTCCCAAACTATCATGTGAACCTGATTTACTATTCTGGGACAATGGGAACTTACTGTTTTTAGTAAGTGGCTATTTTATTTTTATTTTTTGAAAAAGAGACATGACATCCTTTCCCCTTCACATATTTCGGAGATGGTTTTTGGAGCTAACGGTTCATAATTTACAAGCTACATCCTTTAGCCAACGTAAAAATACTAGTGTTATGTGTTCTCCTCTTTTTGTTTTAGTTATTTGCTTCTGCACATAAATGAATGAATGTATGAATGATTAGTAATAAAAATAAGTTTTAATTATATGTTGATTCACCCACTCCCACTTCTCAACATCCAAAAGTGTTTAACAAGAACAATAGAAGAGATTTAAAAACCAGGGTAAGGTAAAATAAATGTCAATACAAGTAAGAAGTAAAGAGCCCAAATCATTGCCCATAATTCTTGTGAAGCTCTTCCTGACAAGATAGCTCATAATCATCATAATAAATGGCATAGTTGAATTAAAAGAGCAAGCATTCATTTCATAAGATGGCATTAGCCTCAAGGGGGATGGGGTCATGACACTCCCACTTTTGCTTCAAGGGGGTTCAAAACTCATAGGTTAGCAGTGAAATCAACTAATTGATTACCCTCCCTATAAATATGGGAGATATAGTACTCAATGCTCTGAAGCATAGAAATAGAGTCCCTAACAAAACTTTCAATAGTCCAACTTGCTCTTTCTTTCTCTATGTGGCAATTAATAATGTTTGTCGAGTTGCCTTCAACTCACACCTTCTTGAAGCCCTTAGATTCAGTCTTAGTTTCAACAAAGTGGTTTGTCAAGTAAACACACATAGTTCAAACATGCACTAAAATCAAGATCAAAATGAAAAATCCAATCAAAGGATTAAAGTTGAGGCTTTTCCTTTCTTTCTCCTTTTCGTCACAACTGACATTTCAACGTTGTGTCTAGGTGTGTGAGAAATTGGGTTGGAACTACTCTGACAAAACTAAAAGAAATTCAATTGATTCCTACTGCCATTGAGACCAAACAACAAGCTTGAACTGTACAAGAAATTCAACAACAAAACAATCAACAATTGGTCATTGAATTAGTAATTTGGAAGCCATATTTAAGATCAAACTCTTTGCCTTCATATTTTCCTCCAAAATACTTGGCAATACCTCAATGCCTATACATAGAGATCAACAACCATCATAATATTGTGATTGTCATAACCTTCACAATAATTCGTAACATTAAATATCATCATCATTTGGAGGCCACTCATTTCAAGAGACTTGCACACCTTATCTCCTACCATTACACTTGTTGCCCTGTGAACAATAATAATCAACTTTATTCAATTAACTCGAACCATGTGTGACTAGCACTAATGACTCACACACAATAATAGTGAGTCAAATTTGAGTAGTGGATAGTGTCAAAAGATTTTTATCTTAAATTGTTTGTTCCATATGAGAATCATCTAACTGAGGACAAGGCTTCCTTGTTGAGGTGTCGGCTATATTCTAGTTGCTAAATTATCTAATATTAGAGAATATAGAGCTACATCGTTGACCAAAAGTGGCAACAAAAGAGAAATTAGACAAAAGGGAGAGCACGTGGATGAAACAAAACAACAAATAGATTAATAAGTGGGGTATTAGCGTAAGAGAGTGCCCAAAGAAAAGAGAAATAAAAATGTGTGTGCAAGAAAAAATCAAACAAAGCGTGTGGATAGGACAACTTAGGAGGGAAATGGAATACTGCATCAAAAATTTCAATCCTACATGTGACCATACTCAAAAAGAACTACATAGGAATGGAAATAAAATGGAAAGCAAAATTGTTAATTGATCATATAAGAACTAGTTCGAATCAACTTAGATGTGAAACCCGAAGATAGATGACACTTAAAGAAGAGTAGGCATATAGAAGATGTTGCTATAGCACTGAACAAGTGGTGGAAACAAAATGACATTACATCATGTAGTGTTCAACTTACAAGGGCATTTGAATCAATTACGTTGAGACACTAGACGTGAACATCTTAAGTAATCTATTTAAAGAAGAAAAGATAACAAGGGTGCAATTTTATTAATCAAGATACACAATAAAAGATCCAAGATCCAAGATATATATATATATATATATATATATTACATTTTGAACTTTTGTAGTTTCAAATTTGCATGTATATCTGTTTGTTGGCTATCTGTATGCCTCATAAAATATTATAAACATCCATTCATTCATTCAAATTTTCATTATCTGAACGTATAGTCTGAATGGTGCTTCTCATCTTTATCTTTTATTTGAGAGTACTTCAGTTAAAAGGCATTATCATCATTATAACATCGCACAGTGTAAACCTTTTAAACCGTGAGTTTCACTCTAATCCAAAATTCCAACATGTACCTTGTGGACAACTTTGCCAGGACGGTGTTCATATTTGGTGATCGTTATTCTTCAAAATGGCAGTTTTCACTTTGATGAATGTCGTTCTTCGAAGTTGCACCATAAATAGCAGCCACGAGCAGGGCCTAAATTTGATGCTCGTGTGGTCATGTTGAAATAATTTCACTGTTAAACATGATTGAAATTTTAGAAGATCTTGTCCCATAAAATATAAAATGAGAGATTTTGGACAACTGTTAAAATAAAAAGAGAAGTTGTATTTAAAAAATAGGATACCTCTTCAATATTTTGATGGTAACTTGGAATGGATAAACCATCATAGGAGGATCTCATAGCAGTTTCATAACAATATTTGTTATAATCAAATTTATGACACTTCTACAGTTCATAACAATCAAATATGCTTTCTTCTAGATTAGGTTATGTAGATTTTTTGTTGTCAATGTTTCAGACAAACACTATGTTACATCATCAAAACAAATAGTAAAAGAAGACAATTGAAAATATTTTAGCTGACCAAACAGATAGAGAGATGGATCATACTGTTTGATCCAAAACATTGGCCACAAAAAACATGATCTAATCCAGAAGAAAGCATGTTGAATATTTGTTATAGCTTTTAAAATTTTGACGTGTAAGAATCTCAAAGTCTAACCATTATATGATTGAATGAATGAATGAATGATTTTAATGACATCTACAAGACCAAGCAGCCTAAGGGACCAAAGAAACTCACAACCTTAAACAATTTCCATAATCCTTTCCAACTCCGATCTTCTTTTATGAATCTTGACCAGCAAACCCGCAGTTTGGTTGACCTTATCCTCTTCAAATAGACTATTCATGCTGTCCATTTTCAAGATGGCATCATATTTAGCACAAATATCTTCGTAAGATTGCACTCAAAATTGTTTTCCTTTTTTAAATAAACCAACCACAAATGCTTGTAAGTTGCAACTGCTCCAAAGGTTTTTAATTGGGTGGTGGTTCATTTCAAATGAGGTTTTAGATCCATCTTATAATATTATTATATATAAAACAATTTTCTTAGATTTTTGAAATATAGATTTAACTGTTTACAACAAAATGAGTAAAAAATATCAATCTAAAATATATTTAAGAATTATAGAGAAACGAATGGAATTTTAAATAGAAAATTACAATTTATTTCAAAGGTTGGCTCATCTTCTCTTGGTGACCAGATGCGAAGTCCTTGAAGTAAGGCCATATAACAGAAGAAAAGCAATAATATATAAACACACTCAGTTCTGTCCACCACCATTCAATGTATACTTTACGATTTGATTGGCCACACACCCTGCATGCTCCATCTCCTCCACTGCCCGCTGCTTGCTTTGATCTATTCCAAGAGATTCTACTCTACCAAAAAGATCCATGTAATAAAGGACATAGTTTTTATAGGGTACTTGAAACTCATTTACTCTCTTCAATTTTTGCTACTTGAATTTTACTTTCTTCATCCTTATATATAGGGAAAGGACCGGGGTGTTCTAATGGTGGTTGTTGATTTAATATCTATATTTATTGATTTAATGCCTACACTTATTGATTTAATGTTCAAATTTTTTTGATAACATTGCACCAATAGTTTTGACATTAAAGTTGTTATTTCAATGATTCTTACCCAAAATTGAATGAAATATACCCTTAGTTGTAAAAAACAACCAATCATGTGATGCCACATCAGCTGCACAAGTATGGGTACCTTTTTTGCAATACCATTGGTCTCACCTTTTTTTTGGGCTGTTTTGGATACCTTGACAAAAAGCATCATATTTTATGATGTGGCCTTGAAACTTTAGTTATAAGCAGATGACTTGCCAAGTAAGTTGCTGTAAAAAATTAGAAGTGATTTGAAATTTCCACATAAGACTTTGAGAAAGGCAAAGTTTGACTTTGAGAAGCACAAAGTTAGGGTGCTCAACTAGTGAGTCTTCTCCCCTAATATAAAGAAATATTATATCCTTCACTCTTAGAAAAAATTGTTCTTTAACAGTATATAGACGAGACAAGGGGACAGTCGTACTCTCAAGATTATGACCAAAACCCTGCTCATTATAATAACATGATCTGTGTCGTGTTAGGGGATCAAATTGAAAGATTGACTGAAAAATATGGCTTGAACGAGAATCCTTTGTGTCGTAGAATAAGCAATTAATTCTGCCATCCTAAGGGAACAGCGTGTATATATACAGTTTCCACTTTCTTTTACAATGCAAATCGTCTTGTATATAAAAACACTTCCTTTGTTACTCTTTTCCATTGTCGCTTTACTACCACTAACACTGTTAACTTTGTATTTCTGTTTCTTCTATTATTGACTGTTCGTTAAGTAATTGCGTTAGCAGCCTCACCTGCCTTCAAAGCAAACTTGAGTGATACACTCTTTTGAACATATCAATTTAAAATTGGCAGATTAGTTGGATTTGTAACCTTGTAACTTCCAAGATCTTCGATCTCTTACAATTTTCACTCCATTTCAGAATCAAACGATAATTGCCTCCTGTATAGAAAACATTACTTTATATCATGTATTAAACGTAACATGCAAAATGTGTCCAAGGGCAAATATATAGAGTCTAGACCTACAGCAGTAGTGTTCATTTATATTAATGGGAAACGGAAGGATGCTTAAATGGTAGGCAGTTAAAAAGGGCATTTCTGAGAGGATTCTATCAAATCTTGAACATGACAAACCGATTGACATTTTCCAACGATCTATTGATATTGTAAATATCTGTAGATTAATTACAATTCTAAAAGCCTAAAATGGTAAAATGTTGGGCAGAAAAATTGCTCTTTCTGAAAGGAAGTTAATGGCCTTGTGTTGACACAAACTCTAAGAATACTATCGGAAGAAACTAATCTAGTCACCCCGATGATGATACACGAAGTAAAGATTCAGAAAGATCAAATGGATTTCATTGCAAGCAAGTCATCAACATGCATATTCCAGCCAGACAACACTTCAACAAATCACAGACACCAATATACCAATTAAACAGTTATCTAAATTATTTACAATGCGTTTATCATTGCCAAAAGCAAATTAGTATCATATGAGAAGCTAATGACCAGACCACCAAAAAATGGCTTCATTAACAAATAGGAGCATTTGCACATGAATGGTAAAATCTAAGTTCATGAACATATTGGTCTAACAAACATGTGCCCTTCACTATACAGCCAGACTTGGACAAATATTACAGCCATATGATTCTTCAAGATACATATAATTACAGCGCAAGGAATAAAACTAAATTTTTAAACAAAATGCAAAAAAATGTGCAGTCGCATTCAGCTTTAGTTAAGCCTTGCTTTATCACTGATTGTACATTCAGAAGATGCAGAATAAATATACATAACCAAACAGTGTTAACAGATGTGGCTGCTACTGTTCTTAAAGTTATCAGCAAGTGTCAATTTGCTAACATTCTTGCACAGAGTTCATAAATTAATCCTCTTCTTTTCTCATCTCAGAAGCAAATCTATACAGTAGAAGTAAATCACAGCCTTGTTTCTCTGCTAAATACCTGCCTTAAAATTCAGGGTACAGTCACTTCTTCCTGCTCAGGACAAGGGAAGCCTCCATGTTTATCAAAGTAAGGCCGGCCCATATTTACCTTATTAAAAAGTGGATATAACATTCTCCTAATTCTCTGCCATGCAATTATTATTGGAATATTAAGAATTTGACTTGGATTTATCAGTGGCAAGACCAACCAAGTCATCATCACTATTGCTTGGAAGAAAGTGTGAAAAAGATAAAGGATTATACGTAGAACTGCCTCTTCTAAGATCCTTGATAGTTCTCAAAGCAGCAAGTGTGCTTCTGTATATACTTTCTACAGTGTCTCCTTGTAGTGAGGACGTTTGTTGTGAATTTGATCCTTGTCCTGGCTCATTTGTATCAACTCCAACATCATCCAAAGGAATCGATGGGAAGATGCTCTGAAGGTTGGACTCACATTCCTTTACAAGCTTTGAAAGCAGTTCAGTCCTGAAAAATGGTTGTTGAAGAACACTCTCAATAAATGGCAAACGTAACAGTGCACCAGTTCTTTTATCATATTTTTTCAAAATTTTCACCAATCCTGTAATGACAATGACATAAATGTCAAAGTCGGTAAATGCAATAAAATGTTCAGAAGACGTTGACTACAGAACTCAAAAAGCTGTAGACACCCGCAAGTGTCAATCTTTGTCACTCCCTAATACATTATGACCAGTCGCCCTAACTAACTATAGCATGTTTGTAAAAGTTGGTAGAGATTTAGATAGATAAATTACCTGTAAAATTGAGAGCACTATAGTTCTCAAGCAGTACCATCTCACCATGGATAGTGACAATATCTCTGCGGATTGCCACTGTTTCTTCATTGAATTCATTTTCTGATCCATACATTCCATTTTGTCTGCTCTTTTCCTTTAACCGCTCAATCCTTTCCTTGACCTCCTGTAAAGAAGCCGATGGAAATTAGATTTCCAATGCAAATGTTTGATAGGATTGAAAAATCAGAAATATATTGAAACACTTCAGGACGATACAAAGAAATGGGGAAAACCATGCGAATTGGATTGGTTAGAACAAAAAGTTCTATGCATATTGTACAGCCATATTCCATTGTTGGTGTATGGGATAGTCATATTCCATTCTTGGGACCATGGAATTTTATGTCAATTTCCCCATGACCATAATCATTTCAAAGCCCATTAATTAGGATCTGCACTCCTAGAAGACTGCACAGGAATAAGATGTTAGGAGGGTGATTTGAATTTCCAGATTTCTCACTTTGAGGATTTAGAAGAAATGCGTTGCATTTTCCAGGTTTTTTATTGTTTTCCTTGTGTGTAAACTACTAAACACATTAGAAGTATCACAAGACCTGCATGCACTTCTCTTATGCCTCTGTTTCGTGCCTTTCTATATACTATGTTAGCTGGATCCGCCTGCACACCAGCTGGATCTCTGTACAGTTTGAAGTGGATCCATGATCCAGTCCACTCCACTTGCTGATCCGAACAGGATCTTACACAAACAGTTTCAGTTCAGTTGAGACGAACCCAGGACAAATCCAGGGGAGCCTACGCAAACTTATCATTCCATACATGTTTTTTATTTTTATATTTATTTTGCTTTGACTTTGAAATGGATGCCCTACAACGATTTTAAACCCTAAATGTCACTTCTAAAAATATATCAAACACCAAACAAGTTCATTAAAATAGCTCACTTCAGCCAAGAAGATTATAGAAGAATATTTTTGCAAAGA
Source organism: Thuja plicata (assembly GCA_018584345.1). Lineage (NCBI taxonomy): Eukaryota > Viridiplantae > Streptophyta > Pinopsida > Cupressales > Cupressaceae > Thuja > Thuja plicata. Next base: position 813,539 of record MU227975.1, on the reverse strand, counting down.
TGTAAGTTTTTTTCATTTTTTTTCCTCCATTTTTGTTTTACAAACAAGAAGCAATTTTCTAAATTTCTTTCATTTTCCTATGAATGTATCAAAAGAGTCCGATTTTATTTATCTATTAATCGTTTTTAATTTTTTTTTGTTTTTAATGTTGTTTATAAAATTTCTTGCCATAGGAATCGCGAGGACAGCTAGTTCTAGCTCCATAGCTCGACCTAAATTCAAAATAAATCCGAGGTCTCCTCTATGGAAGTATGTTGATCTTCAGTGTCCCTCGTGCAGGATTAAAAGGTGCTACAGTTAATCAAATCTTCAGTGTCCCTCATGCAGGATTAAAAGGTGGTTGGGCAGCTGCTTCCCACTTGTGTAAATCTGAACCTTCATGACTTCTTCCATATGTAGAAATCCATAAAAGACCACTGACTTACTACTTGTCAAAGATTCAGCAAACATCAAATTGTGCAACAACACCACAAATGCATATTCTAGCAATATGGTCTTTCATGGTGCCTATTGTTGAAACCTATTAATAACCAAAACTTTATCATGGTGGAGGTGGAACTGTTTTATCCTACTACCAACCACATCTACTTTCTTCATGTTCTATTTTGGACTTACGGACAAAAACTCTGCATTAATTACTGTTCCTCAAGATGCTGAAGATGGAAGAGTGCCCTGGTAATTTTTCTGACCATTCCTCTAGTCTGAGGCTGATGAGGAAGGGAGGAGTGATGTGAGAAAAGAGAACATGGTTCCTTAAAAAATGTCATGTTAATTGTGACAACTGTTCCTCTAAGTCCCAGGCTGGATAACGTAAGAAAATGCGAATCCAGTTCCCCAAAAAATAAGACTTTCCCTCTCTCAGTTCCAGGAAGATGAGGAGGGGCGGAGTGATGCAAGAAATGTGAAACTAGTTCCCCACAGATTGCAGGGAACAAAGATAGTTTATTTCAATTTGTTTATGTTAATATTTATAATTTTATATACATCCAAAACCATTCCTCCTGCCAATAGTTAATGATGACAGTAAGAATGTTGTTGTGAGCATGTTTACAAGGTTGTTGTGAGCATGTTAGAGACTGATAAGAAGGTTGTTGATGGTGATTGAAGTGCTGAGAATGTTATTCTGATGTTCAAGTTCTGTTTGGAGTTGGAGCTTTGAGGAGGGTCGGTGCTCTCTAACTGGGATTGGTGCCTCAGCTGACTGGAGTTGGTGCTTCAAAAAGGGTTGGTACTCTTTGAGAATTGGTGCTCTCTGTGCATTGGTACTTACATTTGTAATTTGGGTTAGTGCCCATTCTTTGTTAATCAAAGTTTTATATGCCATGGTTTTTAGCCGAAAAGGTTTTCCATGAGAAATCTGGTGTTAATGCCTTTATAGTTGCTCACTTTATGTTTTATGTAGTTTCCGCATTTAAAAGTTTTGAAATACTGATTCACCCCGTCCCCCCTCCCTCTCAGTATTTCCTGTGTGCTCTTCACAACCCTCTCTAACCAACATCCCCCTATTGAATTGTCCTTTGTCCCTGCCTCTTCTCTCTTTGTCAAAATCCTCATGTTCAACAGAAGTCTTAAGCTGAATATTTCTCACTTAAAACAAATTGACTGCTAACAGATGAGATTAAGACCTTGTGGAAACTCTCAGAAACTGTTAGATTGCTTCAAGTTCAATTTTATATTCAGTTGCAATAGAACTTTCTGAATGCAGTGGTGGAGCTTTGTAGGGCCTGTCACAGAACTAAAGCAATAGACAGAAAAAGGTTTTTACGAGATCTTAAGAAAAGACGATCAAGCTTGAAACTGTCGTATTGGATCTGTCACATCTTTGTAGCCTTCTGGAAAGTGTAATTCACCAGTCTCGCTTAAGCAAGGGAGCTAGGTGAGGTCTCAGGCTGTTTGAATTAAAGAAGAAAATTTTGAAAAAGTTGACATGGGGTCCTCTCATCCGAAGCAGATTAGTCATTAGAGAACTTCTTCCATGGTTTGTACAAGAGCTTGCTCTCATCAGAAGGCCTAAACAGGCTCTAATCAGGTGAATTTGTCAGAAAGTTGTCCTGAAAAAACTGCTTGAACAAGGTCCTCTTGGAGCATTATGGCTCATCTTATCTACTAAATTTGTTGAGAAATTTAGAGGTTTTACAAGAAAAGGTTAGAGCTCCTACTGAGTTCATCAGTGACAACTGACAACAAATTTTGTACTGTTGTTTCAAAATTTACACTCCAGATGAAGAGACTTGAAAATTAACTCAAGAGATTGCTAGTGTAGTGGCTCAACTGAAACACTGCAAAATTTAGCAGACCAAAGATGAGAGAGAATTCAGACCCTCCTAATGTTCTCCCCAAGCCTGCAGTTGATGAGCAGTTTGGTAATGAGGGCTGGGAAAAACAATTGTAATAAATACTCAAATTAGAAGTGTTGGGACTAATGGTTTTCATCTTTCCCGTGGGAGTATACAAAAGCCAAGACAGGCAGATAATGCCGATAATACTAAATCGCAGTATCAGAATAATCAGGGAAAAGAGTTGGCCTTTGAAGCCAAAAATGCCTTGACTATGCTGGTTGTTCCAAAACAATTAAGTGTTGATCAGGAAAATGGATAACGGAGTAATTATAGTGTTCTACAGGCAAGGAAGAATGGCAAAGGCTCAGATGATCGAGTTGTTATGTAGAAATTCAAGCTCCTGTTGGCATCCAAACTCCTTTTCCAATGATCTTCGTACCCAATTCTAGCTCTCAGAAAATCTCAGCTGATGATTCTAATAGTAGTTCAATGAATCAGTTCAATTTTAGGTCAGTAAGACCTTATGCCACCCATGCAGTTGAATCTATAGAACAAGTGTTGGAATGGAAGGGTGCTTGTATTGTTGCCTCATAGTGCTGTTTATTCTGAAAATATATGGATCTCATTGCAGGTAATGGTGGGATCAAAATACTTTTGCACAAGGAAAGCAGTGAAAATGCTAATGAGAGTCATTTTTCACAATTTTCTCTTTTAGTTATCACTCATTCAATACATTGACAAAATAGTCAATAACTCACAAGTCTGAAGGTCTCTGTGATCTTGAAGGCCTTAATTTGGGCTTGAAGATGGGGACTATACCCTTTGACCTCAACTTATATCACAAGAAGGAAAGAACGAGGGGCATGGTCCTTGGACTTTGCATTGGACGCTGCCAGCCCCCAGGTCCCTAATCTGGTCTGAAAAAGCAAGAAACAAATTTTGTTTTGAGATTCTATGGATGAAACTTGTAAAGATAATGCTCCGAATTTGTAATTTTTAGTTATGACTATGATGTCCATTGAACTTGGTTTTTGATCTATAAATGAAGGGCAAAGCCAAACTACTTATTGACTTATGTAAATTCAGTTTAATGCGTGTTTTTTAAGATTATTTTACAAATTTATGCATTTATCTATGTTGCATGGGTACTCATACCACATACCCCTGGGACACGCACCGGGTACTGCTACACGTACCCAAGTACCTGGTACTCAGTGGAGAGCATCATAGCTAAGGATCTTGATTAAGATTTCTGATTTTTATTTCAGTTTTTTGTTTGTGTATCAGTTTGCTGTTTTATTAAACTTATTTCAATATGTAATCACTAATCAGTTTGAAACTTTGATACAATGATTATATGACATTTCATTTGTGTACTTAATCTTCAAAGTTGGGAAATTTTGCAAATTTTTGAACTATGATTCCTCATATTTCTGCTAGTAATTGTAATGTTATGTCTCTCTCATCAAATCTAATATTACAAGCTGCTCCAAGAAATAAAGGTTATAAATTGTTTCTGATTTTGACTGTTCAACATCAAAGGGACTACTGTAATTGATGAAGCTGCTTGAACAGACAAAATAAGTAATTATAAATGTATTGTGTCTCTGCTCAAAGCTCATATTGAATGCTGCTCCAAAAAAGGAGCATGAGATCAGGGATGCTGGGACTAAAGAATGAAAGGTTATAACTTGATTCTGATTTTGACTATTCAATATCAAAGGGACTGCTGTACCTAGCAGAGCTGCTTCTCTTCATCACAATAGAAAAACTATGAATGATGTTGGTCAAGACATGTCCAAAGCTGGACAGTGTCTTTTTCTTGGTTTGAACATGGTCCAGGATCCTGTGTGGACTCTTGAAACTCCCTGTTTTTGTTTTCATGGCAATCTCTATATATTAGGCTTGAGAATCTGGACTGAATATATCTGTTTAGTGGTTTTTGTCACCTGCTATTACTCTATGATTGATACTCTCACTGACATTTTGTTGAGGGGTGGGTCCTGTTGTGACCTTTTCACACCATCGCCCCATTGCAAATGGGGAGCCCCTCTTTTGCTTGTAATGGTTAGGTTTTGGCGGTAAGTGTAGCGGTTCAGAGCTTAAAAGGTTGACGAGTGGTTGAGTAATCAAGTTGTCGAGTCACAAATAAAAATTGGAGTGTCCAGATTAACGTTCTTCGGGTCAAGTTGCAATGGGTTGAGATAAAAATCTTAAGTGCATTAATATTTTGATAGTCAAATAGTCCAAAATATATTATAATGGCATATTTTATGCATAAGAGCTTCAAAATCCTTATAAAAATTGATTTTCCATACTTCAAATGCGAAAAATCCTTGTGAAAATCAAAATTTCCTTATAAAAATGGTCAAGATCCGGATGAAAATAGAATTTCCCCTCCAAAAATGATCAAAATCCGGATGGAAATAGAATTTCCCGTTTAAAAATATGAAAATCCGGATGGATGAAGAATTTCCCCACTTTGATGAGACATTTGCTATGAAAAAACTAAGTGTCGGACCAATTTGTCCAAATGAAGGTCGAACTTCTCCATTTGGATGCTTAAGACATGGAACGAAGTGAAGAGTTCAGATGCAAAGTGATTTTGCCCTTGGACTTATAACTTAGAAAATTACTTTGTCCGTGGATTTTCCCCTTTGTCCCAATGAAGATGATTTTTCCCCTCCAACACTTGAAAATTTTTGAGCTCCAAAGTCAAGAAGTCCCGATGGGATATGAATTTCCCTTTGTCCAAATGGACATAGAATTCCCCCAAATCCAAATGGAGGTTAATTTTTCCCCTTGAAGGCTATTGAGGATGAATAAAAATTTCGAAGTGTGAGATTATTACTATCCAGATAGAGGTCAATTTTCCCCACATGGATAATTGAAGTGAAACAAGTTGGAATCCCCATGGGGATCGAATTTCCCCTTTTGTAGACATATCAAGATAAAAATGACTAAGTGTGGAGATGGCAATTTATCCCTATGGGGATCGAATTTCCACTCTTGGAAAAGGAAAAGGAAACAATGAGCAATCCCAATGAGGTTCGAACTTCCCCCTTTGGTGATGGTTGAAAGTGGACTTAGAAAAATAAAGCAATCCTGATGGAGGTTGAATTTCCTTGGTGGCATAAAATGGAAATTAATAAAATAAAAGGAAGTTAAATTAAATGCTGGTTGCACGAGTTTCAATGCAATTTGTTTTAGTCCCGCATTGGTTGTGTGGGTGAAACTCCAACTCAAAATTACTTTAAAAGGGCATCAACAGCAATATAGAAACGCAAAGGATTGACTATTGGTGGTCAAAGGTGGTAAAGACAAAGGCCAAGAGGCTGGAAAAGAAATTGCCCAAGGTTAAGAAGGCTGAAAATCAAGCCAAAGAATGAAGAGAAGCATCAACCATGGCCAAGAAGTCTGAAATGTGAGATTGCTGGTATAAGATCAGGGTTTTTCCTCAACCTCCAAGGAAGGAATCTACAAGGTAAGATGACAAATACAAGCATTTTCAGATTGAAATCTGAGAATTTATCCATGGAGGTTGATTTTTGCGAGAAATTCTTGGATTTTTTTCCATTCACCAAACCATATCAGATCTGATTGCAGGGGTATTTGGAGTTTCAAGACCATTTTAGTGGGTATCAAAGGAGCTGTAAGTGGGTGTTTTCAGACTAAATCTGAAGACTTCTCTACATGGTGCGATTTTTTTTGTAAAATAATGGAAAATTCCCAAGCAATTAAATTATTCCAAGTTTGGTTGCAGGCTGTTTAAGGGGTTAAATTCTGAGTTTAAGGACTGATTTGAGGCAACCAAGGAGCTGGAACTAGTGAGTTTTCAGACAAAATCTGAAGACTTCTTTACATGGTGCAATTTTTTTTGTAAAATAATGGAAATTCCCAAGCAATTAAATTATTCCAAATTTGGTTGCAGGCTGTTTAAGGGGTTGAATTGTGAGTTCGAGGACTGATTTGAGGCAACCAAGGAGCTGAAACTAGTGAGTTTTCAGGCTAAATCAGAAAATTTTACCATATGATTAGATTTTTGGGGGAAAATACTGAGTTTTTTCTATGCCATCAAATCTGTTTGGTGTTTCTTGCAGACCCTTTTGAGCAATTAGACGCAAGTTCCAAGGCCACAAAGAAGCTGAAAACACATTTGTCTTCAGACTTAAGTCTGAAACTTCCTAGGCAGGGGCGATTTTTGGGAAAATCAAAATAAATTCATAACTTCCCCAATCATCCCAACAATTATTGCTGAGTGTTGGGAAGTTGTTCTTGCACAAAAAATACAAAGTTTGAGGGTCAAAATCATCCGGAAAGAGGTGAATTTGAGAGGTTGTCTTCAGAAATATGAATGTCATAATGGTGAAAGTTAGTTTATTATCACATTTGGCTTGTAATTTGATTCTTAATCTGTATGGAAACTTTGGATCATGATTTAAAATACATTTGACAAAGTGTTAAGACTGATTCAAGGATGTCTTAAGACTTACCATGTGCTGTCCTCAGAAAATCAGAGTTCATACTTTGGTGTTGAAGTCTGATTTTAGTCATTTTAAAAGATAATTTTGGCCATTTAAGAGCTTGTTTGGAAGGTTTAGAAGTCTGATTATACATGGTTGCAGATTTAGTCTGCAGACTAAGTCCTCGGACTTAGTTTTGTCTTCAGAATTTGATGGCTTCAAAAGTCTGATTTTCTATGCAAAGTCAAGGCATTTAAGAGTTAAATTTGTTCATTTTTTGTTATCCTGAGACTTTATTCAAATCCATATTCCATTTTCAACCTATGAATGTAAAATTTTCTAAGTCTTAGAGTTGAATTTGAGGATTAAATCAAAGGTCTAATGGGTCTGAAATTTATTGCTTTGTTTAAGTCCCTTAAAACCACACTGACTTCGAGCTTTGAGCGAGGATATAGTGGAAGGCTAAGGGATAGCAGCGAGAAAAGTGTTGATAAAGAAGTTATCAAAGGAGTTCTATCCTGAGTCCCTAATGGTCTTCTAGTGAAATAAGATTGCGGATCACCGGATACGAACATGAAAAGAATGAAGTGAAGGATGTTTGGAATGAAAGACCATAGACCATTTACCTTCAGATGTGACAGTTAACATAATTAGGAGTGGCCTCTACCAGGCAGTTGGATTTCCCTCCGCCATTCAATGCAATAAACTTCTAGTGGAGTGTGCAAAGAATTATGATTCAGAGACCAGAACAATCAAGGCTAAAGGAAGGGTGTTTCTATTCCTAGGGGAAGAGGCACTCAGAGAGACTTTTGGAATCCCATATTACCCAAGGATGTAGATAAGGACTAAGGAAGAAGCTCAATCATTGTATGAGAAGAGACGTGAGGCATGCATGGACATCTTCAATAAGAATTGGATTAGTGAACCAAGGACACATCACTCTAAGTTACCTAAGATGCTTGCAAGTGAGGACTTCAAGGATGAGTATGGTGATATAATTTTTATGCTGAACAGAATCATGGGAACACCTCAAGGGAATTTTTTTGAGACTTGGATGTTTTACTTCATTGAGGAATATTAGCAGGAACTGTAATGATGAATTGGGTCGGGATGATAAGTGACAATCAGAATACCCAATTAAGGAACTTAGAAAAAACAAAGACAATCTATATGAGTTCCTATGTGATCTATCTACTAGCAAGAACTATTAAGCATCCAGGTCTTATATGCAGAGGTATGATAGGAAATGATAAAGGGCAGTTTGAGGTGTATGATTGTCATCCTGAGTTACAACTGCATGAAAGGGCAAGTTATAGGAGGATCAATAATATTTTCACCACGAATATCATGCGCACACTTTAAGGTGGATTACATAGGAGGTTATCTAGGGAGGCCATGATATTAATTGAGAAGTATGGATATTGGTACATCCAGTTCCCCACTTTTACTTACATCAGGATCCAAGGATTTTCTTCAAAACCTTACAAACTCCCTAATAAGTATCCTACAGATAAGATGGTCTTGCTGGAGGTGGTCAGACAATTGTCAGAGTCTGATTTTATGCAAAAGGAGATGCTTGAGACATGTCCTTCATTACTACAGGCAACAGAGACAGTAAACATGGAGTTACAGTTTTATCAACTTGGGGCATACAAAGCAAGGAAAGAGTTTGATCCATTGCAGAAAATCCACACTCATAGGGGAAAGAGATACAAACATAAGATAGATATTGAGGACTATTGGGAAAATTTAATGGATGAATATGCTATAAGGAGAAAGATGTGGTTCAGGATGCCATTGGATTTCGTGAGGAAGTGTAGCATTTTCCCTATTCCTGATCAGGTAAGAGATGATGGAAATCATATCTATCCTCATTATGAAAATGAAAAGGGCAAACCAATCGAACCACCCAATTGGTCACAAAAAGAAGAGCTTACAAAATTGGGCATTTTAATGAGGGAAGTGATGGATAGATCAAGAGCATGGAATGATAAGCAAATAAACAAGTTATGGAAACAAGGTGTTACCTTCACACATGTAAGGATGCTGAGTGAGGATTCTTCCTCATAAAAAGATGAAGGAACTATCAGCACTTCAGGATTACACAACGAAAATGAAGGACAAACCTCAAAGATAAGGGACAATATGGTAGAGGCATCACAAGTAGCAAGTGAGAGAACTGCTAGTAAGGAATCTGGAAGTAAAAGGCACGAGTCTACCACATCTACTCCCATTGCCTGTTCTTCATTGATAAGGGAAGTAGAGATGCAAAATAAGGAACACGATTCAGCAAAGGGTGGAGATATAGAGATTCTACCTCAGAAGAGTCAAGGAGCGGCCTCATCCACACAATTAGTGCAACAGGGAACAGAGATATTGCTAGCATCTCCTATTGCTCGATTGGTAGTTGATTTGGGAGATGATATGAGACAGCCTAGTCTCAACACGCAAGAGGTTGATGATGAGATCATTTCAGCGTTGAAAGAACTTGATGAGGATGAGCAGCTAGATGATGGTATGGATTTATCCACAATTCTTGAGTGGCTGAGGGAGAGCATGAAGAAAAGAAGAGTAGAAGTACTCCCTATGGATGACATTGATACATTCTTGAACAAGATAGGCAAGGTAAAGGAACCTAAACAAGCAAAGAAAATTCATAAGATTACTAGACAAGCATCAGGATCTCGCACCTTGCATATGGATGTCCCAGTTGGTGACAAGACTAGGGATGAGATCACTCCAAATGGTTATCACATCACATCATTCGACATTGGACAAACCACTCAGAAACAAGAATTTCAGGGGTTGAAAGGTACTACAAATGCAATTGAAGAAAGGATGGACAAGCTGAAAAAAGAAGAAAGATGAACTAAACTTGGAGAATACGATGTTGAAGGAATACATAAACAAACACATGAACCCATCAGGACATGGGAGTTTTGCACTTGTTCCATATGCCCTCGCTTCTCAGGATACTTGTGATGTGGTGAAGAAACCTACTAGGAGGTAAGGGAATGGGCAAGAGATATCAAGAAACAAGTAAAATATTTCCTTACTAGGATGGTTCAAGCATATGAGAAGACCACAATGTTGATGGATGAAGTCCAAGGATTAGAGGAGACATGGAAAGAATTTCAGCCCATTGAAGACAAGATGATTCCTCGTCTTAAGGCATTGAATAGTGTCCCTGCATCAGTTCTAATTCAAGGAGTAATTGATAGAGGAAGTGCATATGTGACTTTGGTCATTGGTTTCCTTCATTGTCCATAAGAAAGTCTACATATGAGCATGCACAGGCTGATTGTCTTGTTGTTGAGGGTCCTTTCCTGGAGATACATTTGAAAATCCTTGTTGCAATCAAGGATTTACTTGGTCTTGACATTGATGCTTCCAATGAGTTGGATTTGGATCAGTTGAAAGAAAAGATGGAATCAATCTACTTTGGAGACATGGACTCTATTGATAAGAGTCAATTGAATGGATTTCTCTCACTTATGGAAGTCATAAGTGATCTGTAGAGGCATACTTTAGATTGGGATAGTATATTGGATAATTGCATGGTGAAGTTGGAGGTCATTGAGCTACAACATAGCAGCCTTCTCAACATTGCCATGGATGAACTTAGTGCGATTATAGTTAAGTTCATTGAATTTGCTAGAAGGGAGAAAGAAAAGGGGGCGCATCTCTTGGATGATGAGTTGTACGATGACTAGATCGCTTCCCTTGTTCTTATTGGTCCTCAAGCCATTGAATTTTCTCATTGGCTCATTTTGTGGTGCTTTATTCTCATTGGCTATTTGTGGTTGTTAAATTTGAACTAGAATACAAAGATCTGAAACACAAAACACAAAAATAACAAAAGACACAGGAGACTTATCTTGGGAAAACCCTCCTCTTGAGGGTGAAAAACTCAGCCCACAAAAATATTGAGTCTTTATAGAGTTCTCAAAAACAATACAATGATTTCATGCTTATGATTGAAGACATCAAAACTTCCAATCAATGAGTCTTATTCATCTTATCTACAAATTTAGCACTTGACTATAATAACAGAATAAAACAACAGAGACAAGCATCTTACAGATACTCCTTGTACTGAACAGCCTTACAAAAAATATATAAAAAAACGATCATATACAGATCAAATGCACTAAAGTAATAAGCCTTGCACAAAACAAAATTTTCCGCCGAGAACTAACTCCACACCCAGACCTGAAAATACAGTCCATTTTTTTCTTGGAATGAGAAGTGTCGTAAGAAGCTTTATTTTTCTTTTTCATGCTCTTTATCCATCAAAGCAACACCGAAGATAAAGAGTCTCTCGCAGAATGTAAGAGTTGACGATTACAAGCACCGACCATTCACCATAGTATTTACAATGATTGAATACATAAACCAACGGCATACTTCATAGACACGAACCGTTGTCATCTATTCCACATTGTATACATGTGCCAAGTCATCACATACTCGGCAGTAACAAAAGATGAACAAAATAGTTTAACAAAGAGAATCGATGAGAACAAAAAATGGCTTGACCACGAAAAGTAGCCGCACAAAGACTCTAAGCAGAGCGGAAGTAATAACAAAAAGGTGTTGATACATATCTCCAACGAATACAAAGCCTCTCACAATAAGAACAATAGATAGAATAGAATAGCATCACTGTAGAAAGAGTAAGTAGCTCTCGAGAATTCAGCAATAGAGAAACAAAAGTATAGAACATAATCACAGGTATGAATAATATATCTCGCTGCTACCAAAACTTCAACAGTGGTTGCCCTAATTAAGGTTTTCTATGAGTTAATATGGGCAATTGGTTTCAAAACGATCCTAACCATTCATTGTAATTAGGGCTCCTATATAAACCCCAATCCTCTCATTTGTAAAGGGAAATTGTTAGAGAATTGTAGCTAAAATACTGCCAAATTTGCTCTATATTCATTGTTGTGTTTTGCATGGTGAATAATTATGATCTTTTTTAGAGTATTGCGTGGTGATCTACATTCCTCGCTTAGAATAGATTTGATTTCAAGTATTTAGCTAGAATTTTCTTTGAGTAGTCAAATTAGATAAGAGTAATAGTGAATGCATCCTTGCTCGACTCAATCATAGACCAGCCCACTAGTTGCTTACTAATTGTAAGCCTTGCCTTGCGTGATCAAATGGCATTATTATGAACTTAATTTCAATCCTTACTTGCACATTGATATGCATTCATGGATGGTATTAATGTAATAGTAGTGATTTGAACATCTTTCGAATACACCTTAGAAGATTGCACTAGGTGAGTGGAGTTGATGACAAAGTTGCATCTAGTAGAATAAAAGGATATTCACTATTCCTTGCATCCTTAGATAGAAGTAGCCTAGACTTGTAGGTTTAATTTCATTACATTTCGTGAGTTGGAAGTTGGATATTTTTATTGCACATTGTAAAGTCATATCATTAAAAGTCTAATTGACAAAGTCCTAGTGAACAAGCATAAGTACCCTCGTGATACCAACATATCACATTATTATCACTAAGTGAGTATCCACCATTGAGAAGTACCTTGGAGTCACATGTATGATCTTTCATTGCGATCTTTAGCATAAGTGGTGTCTTTATTCAAGAGAGGATTCAATATTCAATGTTCCATCCTGAAACATTGAGTGTTCTATCCTGCATGTTGTAAGGGTATAAAACCCACATCAACAGGTCCCTTGTAAGGGCATATCTGTAAAAAAAAATTTGAAAAGACATTGTTTTAAATAAACAAATATGACACTCATATCAATGGCTTGATGCATGCTCCAAGCTCAGCAGGTCAATAATAGATTTCGGTGAGAACTATATAATGTGCAAAATGCATTTAAAATGGACTCCTACAAAAGTAGTCAAGAATAAAATTGCACATGAAGCATGGACAAGAAAGAAGCTCTCCATTCAGTGTTTTAGCATATTTGCTTGCGTAACTCGATCCACATTCCCTACGTAAAGACACAAGATTGATTTCCAAGGCCACATATGTATCTCCAAGGATAATTAGAATAGTGCATAGCTTACAGATTATGGGATCCCATGAAGTCTAAAATCATCATTTTACACAGGTGTAATGTTCCTTTTTCACTCCATTCCAACATTCTTGGAAAGTGCTGGTTTTATTGAGACAGTTTTCTGACAATGACAGCATTCCAAAAATCCCAAGGCCAAGATGAATAACATTTTTTTCCAAGTGCAGATCCAAACTTCTTGGAAATTTCCAACATCCATTGAGAGCACCAACTTTCCTAAGACCTCAGGTTGTATAGATAAAAATAATTAAATAGATAATGTAAATTGCCTTAAAGTGACTTGATATTATAAAAGCAACTTATGTTTACTTTTTTTATTTATTTTAAAGGGTGGCCTATGTCATAGTGTGTTTACAAGACACAAAATTTGACAGCAATAGGCATGGGGTAAGAGTGACTTAAAATTTTATCATTTTAAAGGGGCATTGAAAAGAAGGATTGAAAAATAATTATTTAATTAAGAGTACTCGAAAAATCAATTTATTTTATTACTAAGGAAAAATAAAAAAATCTAAAAGGGAAATTATCTGAATGCCCTAAAGTTGCTCTAAAAGTGCCTAGTTGAGTTGTGAGCACTTATGAGAGAAGGATTAGACTGACTTTATATTTGCATTTTGCTCTAAGAGAGAACTTGAGTTTTCATATTTCTTGAGGGGGTAAACTCTCTTTGAATACCCATTTTGCTCTAAGTGAGAACTTGAGTTCTCACATATGTTACCCATCATGTGGCGCCATAGCATCGTCTCCTCTACTAGTAGAGCTTTGCCTCACAAGCATGAGCACCTCGAGGTATCAAAAAAGCAAAACCATTAGAAGTAGACAATACACCATTTTGTTGTTGGTTCCACTGGTGAAGGTAAAGATTCTACAAATCCCTTCATTGCAAGAATTGAAGAACTATTGTATGGAGTCATGCATTTATTTAGCTGAAATAGTCTTAGACTGAACACCCTTAACAAGGATCATAACTCCTCTAACCATCTTAAACACATATGGGAGAGGAGCCAATACATGCACGGGGTCCAATACATGTTATAGTAGGTGAACAAAATAGACCCTGTAGTGGTGCACTAAAAATGTCCCATCAATGCATATTCCCAAAAAAAAGCCTCTAAATTTCAAAAAAACACTCATGTAGTGCCACATTAGCGCACCATTAACCATGACTCAATGCACACCTATTCGTCTTATCACTTTTTGGGACCATTTTGGACACCTTCACAAAAAAGCATGCTAATATGGCATCATATTTGACCATGTGGACTTGAAATTTTGTTTTTAGCGCACCATTAACCATGACTCAATGCACACCTATTCGTCTTATCACTTTTTGGGACCATTTTGGACACCTTCACAAAAAAGCATGCTAATATGGCATCATATTTGACCATGTGGACTTGAAATTTTGTTTTTAAGTAGGGGACATGACAAGTAAACTGCTGTAAAAAATTGAGAGTAATTTGAAATTTTCCACAAGTTTTTGAGATGCGTGAAGTTAGGGTGAGCATGTACTGGCTCCTGTCCCCTACATCATTTAGTTCATTTACAAAAAGTAAATTCAATGTCGAACCAAGGATATGTAGTACACCATTGATCCCCTTCACCCATCCATTGGGGAATCGAATAAAGTATTTACCATAACAGACAATCTTCAAATGAGAATCATTTCCAAGGTACACCTTCCCACCATCATATTCTTCATATTTTGTAAACCAACCTCGATGTGAGGTCATGTGGAAAGAAACATGAGTTTATCAACTACACACCTTCCAATGCATGTGTAGTCAAGGCAACAGCAAAAGCATCACCTTCAAACTAGGAATATCCCTTATAGATTTGTCATCAAAAAAATTATCTTCTCCTCCGCATTACAGTCACTTCTTAGATGTCCGACTTTGCCACAATTCCAACATTTTGACTTCAACTTACTAAGTGATTTGGATCTCCCATAGGATATGGATCTAGCCTTATCTTGTTTCTTGTCCTTGCCTTTTTCTTTAGATCTTCCACAAACCATTAGGGCCTCCTTATCCAACTCAAAAGTCTTCCTTCTCATTTCTTGAAATTACAAAAAGACTTTTCCATCGTGAACTTGGTGTTAGTGCTCCCAATGGCCATACTTAGGTGGTCCTATGAATCTAGGAAAGAACACAGTAAAGCTATACATCAATCTTCTCCACTTTCACCCCCATAGAGTGCAACTAGGTAACTACAATATTATAGGCACTCAAATGTTCAACCATAGACCCACTATCCTCCATCCTAAAGGTATACAACTTCTTTCTTGAAAAAAGCTTATTCACCAAAGATTTAGCTTGATAAATTTCTCCAAGCTTATTTTAAAGACTTGCTATGATAGTCTCTTCATACACATTCAACAACATCAAATAGGCCAAACTGGATCTAATGAAACCCTTTGCTTTTCTATCCATCTTATTCCAATCTTCTTAAAATGTAGCTGCAAGTTTGGATGTAGAGACAACTCATAAATCTTGCTACGATCACATCCTCCATATTGAGCTTCCGTAACTCAAAGCTTGTGCCTAAGAACTTCTCCATCTCTATCTTTAATGTGCTTGCTATCTCAACCTGTAGAAAAATCAAGACCTTCTCTATGCAAAATCCACTCAAATAAAGATTAGTACAAAAATCCCTCTACCCAACACTTAAAATTTAAGGTGATCAAGCTCTAACACCAAATGAAGGGAAGCAAGGTACACAAAAACACTTCCTACACTAAAATTGAGTGTTGTGCAAATTTCAGTCTATTATCAATAGAGAGAGAGAGAGAGAGAGAGAGAGAGAGAGAGAGACAAGTTAATGTAGAAAAAACCCTATTGGAAGGAAAAACCCACTCTCAAAAGAAGACCAATGTATTATTAATAAACAACACAACTACAATACACCTGCAAAACAAGCCTTAATTAGAGTATCACCAACCAAAGATCTAAAGGAATTATAATAGCTTAAAAATATCTACAAAACTCTCCACTCAACCTATATCTCAAGCACCATATATATAGGAGATATAATACATGAAAACCATCAAATGGCAATTAGAAAGCCAAGAGGTAAACGTACCCAAAAAGTAGTTCTCAAGATGAGTCCAAAGGCTAAAAATAGCTTAGTCCTTCCACCTGTCATAACTTCATTATAATCCACTCATCAAATTGGGAATTCCACTTTGGTTCCATTATCTCCAACCAAAGATGCTTTATGATGCATAATAATATGCACCATAACATCCCTTCTCCTCCAATACAAGAACCTTACCTTAACGATAGATTCTAAGGGGACTTCCCATATCATGTTTTAAGGGAGACCCATTCCTAACATCAAGGTGTATGTCTACTCTTTAAATAGCGCATGGTTGAAATAATTCTTAATGCAAATAGAACAAGTTTAAGTGCCCCAATTTAGTCCTATGGCAAAAGAATATAAATCATTGCCCTTCCTTAGTTTGCACACCCAATTCTTAAAAAGGAAAGGAAAGAACTCAAAAGATTTCAATGTGACAATAAAAAATGATAAATTTTGATGGAAATCAACGAGGTTGTTGTACTAAATCTCCCTCCACTACTACCTCCATGCAAGTCTTCCTGGTTTGGAAACCCAATTTTGAACAAAAAGGGAGAGAATTCTAAAACATCTCAAAGTGAATAAGAATGTTTTTCCAAGTTTCTTAAAGAAGGGGACAAGAGATGCAAAAATAGGTTTTTGGGGATGGCATACATACATACAAATGTAAATACTCTTCTTCAATTTGGAAATCCAATTTTGGAAAATAAGGAGAGAACTTAAAACATTTCAAAGTGAAAATACCAATGTTTCTCCAAGTTTTCCTAGACAACACGATACGAGATGCAAGAATGGGATTTTGGCTATGGTGCACACATTACATAATCGACATACATAAAAACATATGCACACATCCACACACAATGTCAATCATCAATATTTATTGATAAATCAAAATTGCTTATAGCATAGTGACAATACACAATATTAGGGGATCCGAGATGCAAGAATAGGGTTTTGGATATGGCGCGCACATTACATAATGGACATACATAAAAACATACGCACACATCCACACACACAATGGGATACGAGATGCAAGAATGGGGTTTTGGCTATGGTGCACACATTACATAATGGAAATACATCAAAACAAACACACATCCACACACAATGTCACTCATTATTTTTTAGTGATAAATCAAAATGGCCTATATCATTGTGACATTACACAATAATAGGGGATACGAGATGCAAGAATGCACGTCCACACACACATGTCAATCGTTAATTTTTACTAATAAATCAAAATGGTTTATATCATAGTGACATTACACAATGTTAGGACTTAATTGACAAACCAAAAGAATATAAGGAATTAAATTAGATGGGTCGTAGGATTTGATCGAGGAAAAAAGAAAATATTTTTCTATCTAACGCAACACAAAACAAACTTCTTTCTTTTTTATTGTTTCTTAAAACCAAAGTTAGGGTTGGTGGGTGACAACCAACAACACCTAGTGAGGTTGAGAGGCAACACCATCGTGGGGCGAGGGTTGAAGGGAGAAGTCCCCATCACCAAGTTTTTATTGTTTTTTAAACCAAAGTTAGGGTTGGCGGGTGACAACCAACAACACCTAGTGAGGTTAGAGGCAACACCATCGTGGGGCAAGGGTTGAAGGGAGAAGTTTCCATCACCAAGTAAATTAAGGGCTTTGAGGCCACAAGAACCTCCATATCAACTATTGTTTTACCCTTTCTTCTTGATTGCAAAGCTCAATTCTAACAATGTGAATGACAAATGATGGAAACATAAAAAAATTGAGTTAGGGATTTTAGCTTAAGCCCCAAAAAGGGCTAGATAGTTTTTGAATTTTTTTAAGGGCCATAGGGAAGTCATGGACGACGGACCATCCCTACAGAGCCCCTACAAATGAGGTGTTTCAAGAAACAATCCCTACTTTGGGAAGATATCCCAAAGACATTCCCACAAAAAAATAGGGACAAGGAGAAGACGTTTTGGAGGAGAAGATGTTTTGTTTGTATTCCCAAACAAGGGCACACAAGTGAAACCTTGGGGTACATAACCATAGTACACAGGAAAATACATGATAAATTTTGGTTGGGACGTTTTTTCTCTCTGTAAATTGTTGTACTAAATTCACACTTCTACTACCTCTGTGCAATTCTTCCTAGTGAATCACCACTAAATTGTGATGTCTATGGCTATCACTAGTTGGTGACACAAATTCCAAGTTGGACAACAACTTAATGGCTAAGAAGGGTGCATGCCACATATTTCTATAAAATTTAAACTTATTAATTGGATGAACGTTATTTGACAAGTTTTACAATAACTTGGGGTGTAATCTACTGCTCATCCATGCTACATGTTGCTTTCTAGAAGTTGCAATACAAGTTCAAATGATTTTTTTTTAAATCATCTCAAGGTTTATATACTCTTTAAAGGAGAGTTGGCCGCCATCACCAAAACAAAATTTTATAAAAGCCAGTTTGAGGATTTTGAATATGTTGCTTGAACATCTCTTATATGTTTCAATTGAGTTCTTTTCGTTAATTTGAATTTTATTACTTATAGTATTTTTTTAATTAATATTTTTGAATAGTTATTGATTGGATAAACACTATTTGACAAGTTGTTTTTCATTGTGGAAATCTGATCGATTTAACTATTTGACAAGAAGTTTGTCAATGACTTGGGTTGTAATCCACTACTCGTCTACAATGCATGTTGCTTTCCAGAAGTTGCAATAGGAATTCAAATGATATTTTAAAGCATCATATGAAGATTTATACTCTTCAAAGGAGAGTTAGTCGCCATCACCAAAACTGCAATTTTATAAAAGCGAGTTTAAGAATTTTGAATCTGTCACTTGAACATCTCTTATTTGTTGCATATATGTTTTTGTTAATTCATGCCTCATATAGTTTTTTTCCCAATAGGTGGCCAAAATAGTTTTAAACTTACAAATACATCTGTACTGTTAATAAATCCTCACTTGCTTCAAAAACAAATTCAAAACTTCGAATAAAGAGAACATAGAGCATTCACAATAACAATAAGGGATTACCAACTTGCCGACATGTGAAACATGCATTTGTTTTAAAAATATTGCATACTCATAAAACATAAAATGAATTTCAGAAGTAATTCGCCTTAATTTACATACCTGCAAGTAAATGACGTATTCTTCTTCCTTTTCTGAGAAAAAGTCATTGAATTTCTCTAGCTCCTCATAAATGAGTTGAATGAAATCTTCCCCTTCAAGGATTCCCTTCTTCCTTTCTATGTTCTTTTCTTCATGGACACTACATTGACTTGACACCTCATCATTCATTTCTGTGATCTCTGGGGCAGGCTTCAAACTATCCACTTCATCTGTACTCTCATTTTGTAACCCCTCTCTGAGCTCCTCAAGAGCTGCATTTACCACTGACGTGGAGTTCACATTGAGTGGAAGGCTAGTTGCACGCAACATAACATCTTCCAAATACTCAGGATCTGAGAGCTTCTTGAGCCTCTTCTTGAGAGGCTTGTAAGACAAAAACTTATCTCGCCACTCAGGGAGAGTTTCCTCCATCTGGCTTTGAAAACGCTTACCAAACTTCATGATTCCTCTTGATCCTGTTTAGTACTATTGTTTATATTGTATCAACTTATAGATTGCTGTGGTACCTCAAGAAACAACCAAATGTATGACTACGGCTTCAACCTTGCAACTGCATCATTTAACAAAGGCAAAAAAAGGACATGCCAGACCATTTTAGAAATTCCAACTAACAGAATGAGTAACATTATTTTTTTTATTCCTCTATAATCAAAACAGATATGCATACCAAAGCACTAGTATACCTCAATATGCACCCAATCTTTAAATCAGAACAAAAAGCCTTTGAAATTTCAGAAGAATTAAAATGCATTACTCAATTCTTCCTTATTAGTCCAATCCCTGAACAAGCACATTATTGAATAATTATTATGTGTGCACAAAATGCGATGCTTGTTCAAGAATGCATGCCAAAGGAAAGTGGAGAGTTGATAATCTGATTATACACAAATCAGCTAAAGTATTATTCATATGGACAAATCATGGTAATTCTCCCAACTCCAAATTCACAAGGGGAAGGAGGAAATCATAAAAACGCATGCTTCAATGCATTTTCAATCTATCATTAAATCATTACAAAAGATATTGAATAATTAATAAAGATAGAGAAATCACATGCTAGCAAAGTGGACGTTAATAAAAGAATCATGGGATACATGGTTGAAATTTTATAGTTCATGCATCAAATTTGTAGAATTAATATATTGAAACATGTGACGGTTAACACTTGCTTGTACAGATCTAATAACCAATTCACCAACAAAAAAGAAAGTATCAGCCTGAGCTTACCAATCACTTTCTTTGGATTCAAGATTTCATTATACAGCAATGAAGAAGATTTTGCACACAAAACTTCATGGTATATTGCTCATCAATTGGTTAATGTTTTGACATATAATTTTTAAGAAGTTGCCTATTTATATAATTTCCACAAAATACCATCAAAAGTTTTAAAACAAGTACAACTAAAGTGACTACACGAGGCAAAATTCACAAGTTAGATCTACACTTTTTTCTCATTTTATTACATGATGTGACAAATATTATAAGAATTGTACTATTTAGTACAATTTCTATGCTTTTTCCTTCAATATTAGGCTTAAAAATAATGTTCATGTTTAATGGTAGAAAATGAGTCCACCAATATTATGTATTTCGCAAAAAGGAATTTGGAGATGGTAGACTATCATATCAACTAGAAACATTAGCAAGCTTACACTGTCATTATAGAACATGGTCCTTTTCCTCAAATTTGCCCTCAATTTGTCTGAACCAGAAGGTCAATATTCATATTCATGTTCCAAGAGATTGTGTAGTACGTTATAGTAACTCCATAGAACTTGATACTCCAGTTAAAGTTGTACATCCACATTCATACAAAACAGGATGTGAATATAACTCAGCAAAAGGCAAGGCAACTCCATGACACTGCAGTGCAAAGAGAGGCTGAAGACCTTGGACTGTATTCTGTTGTGAACTAGGATTGAAATTGTCAAAGTGGCCATGGTTCAGATGATTGAATCGTAAAGAGTCAATGACAGTTCCTAGACCAAGGAAACTCAGCCTAATGAGGCCTGTAATTTGAGGGAAAATCTAATGACCACTTATACCTTAGCAGCTTAGTCCATTGAAACCAATCATTCATGATATCCAAATCACATAGGCAGTTTCAAACGTCAAACAAAAACCAGAAATTGCAGAAAGCAACACTCTAAACCTAGAATGGCAAAGGTGTGTCTTTTTCCACAGCAGTATCCCTCGAGAATTTCATGGAAGGCATTCAAACCATTACCCGTTAATATCCAGACATATAATATTATATAATATATATAAATGATAGATGTACATATTTTATATACCAGAAGTGTTACCAGGAGATGAAAAGGAATCTCAAAGATAGAAACACATCCCTCGTACCGAGAGATCTCTCAGAAATGGGAAACTTATTTCAGAGTTTCCCTGAATCTTCAGTGCAATCTCCTAACTTGCACTACAAGCCCCTATTTAAAATTCAAATAATTTGAAAATACTAAAAAGAGTTTGACTCATGAAACATGGTTCAATGAGTTTGCCTCAAAAAAACTACATAGTTGAATCCTAATAGCAATATCACAATTTGGATTGCTGTGGAAAATATCTCCTACTTATCAATATTAAAAAAAGAGATAACAATGACCACTATCACTAATCATAATCCACTAACCCCGCCCTAATCTCATACTCTCTTTTTTTTATTACCTAATCTCATACTTCAAAGTTAATTTGAAAATATTAAAAAGAGATAACAATGACCACTATCACTAATCGTAATCCACTAACCCCACGCCCTAATATCATTTTTTTTCTTTTTCTTTTTCTTTTTTTGTATTACCTAATCTCATACTTCAAAGTTTTTTTTAATGCATTCTATAGATCGTTTAGAGTCTTTTCCGAATAGCTTATAAAATTCATTTTGTTACGGTACAGTCCTCGTCTCCCGAACCAGTACCCTCCTCATCTACTACGGACATTGTCACATTATGTCAAAAAAAAAGACATGCAGAAGCTATAACCTCAGGAAACAAAACAATAAAGAAAGTCAACAGCTCCACCTTAAGTTTTATCAGATTGTCAAGCGTCGGCTAAAAATGTACAAATTAACATGGCTGTTGAAAACGAAGAAACAATGGTAAAAAGCGGAGAGAAAAAAAAAGCACTAAGGAAATTAAGTTATCATGATCGAAAAGAACCTGCGCCGGCCAGAAGAACAGCAAAAGAAATCTCCAGACATAATTGAAAAAACACAGCGTTGATACAGATATATGTAGGAAAAAAGAAGAAAGAAATGAAAATCCCTACCTTACTCGAAACCGTCTGTGTGTGACTGTGGACAAATGATTAGGATGAAACCCTGGCGGAGTTGAAGTTGGAAGGACGCCTGGTCCTTGAAATCTATACATATCATGTAGAGAATATTCTCCGGCTAAATTCGAATAAATGTGGGCCTTGCTTTAATGCGCACCAGTTGCCATGTCGATTCTTCCGATAAGGAATATAATCTACAGGATACCCGCATCATTATTTGGTTCTCTCTTTGCTTATTTAAATGTTTTATTTGACTTGGATATTCTCGAACTCGATACCATTCTTTTATTAGAGTGTAGACACCCTTTTATGCGGACGCCAAAAAACCAATTCCAATTCCAATTCCAATTTTAAAAAAATGTAAAATCCTGAGTTAAATGCATATATAACTTGCCTCTTTATTCAAGTTTTTATAATGGATAAAGCAAACTTCTACATTGCAATAAAAACTTAGAATTAATGGTGTGTTAATGGGTTGTTGAGGGTTCAACATCTTTCAGTTAAATAAAATAGGAATAATGGAAGCCTTCGGAAGATGGTTGGACGAAGATCAATTTCGATGGCGCTTCAAAGGGCAACTCACACCCATCAAGGACAGAATTTGTAGTTAGGGATTTTAGAGGTAACATACTGATGCTATGAGCGAAAAGCCTATTAATAGGAACAAATAATGAGGTTGAGAGTCAGGCTGCATTACTGGCTCTTAAGATGGCAATCAAACTACAAGTGAGGAAGCTACGTTTGGAAGGGGATTCGCAGATAATTATCAATGACATTATTAAGGGGGAGTCCAGAGTATAGTACCTGAACAAGCATATTTGTAGGATCAAGTCCTTGTTGGAGACATTTGAAGAATTGAAAATCACACAGGTAAATGAGGTAGCTGACAAAATGTCAAAAATGGGGTCTCCTTGATAGACCAGGTGAAGGAGGAGATGGTGGAGGATTTTAGAAACATTGAAGGAGCAAATTTTGATTTATGGAATTAGAAGAGTAGTATAGCTAAAAGAGTAAGTGATTTGGGCTTAGGTCGGATACCTTTATGTCCCTTAGTGTCAACTAGATATCTAGCCTCATTGTTAAGTTAATAAAGTGGTGAAACATTGAATGAGCTAGTCGATATATGATTACAAACAATGAATTAGCAATCTGAAGTATTGAAGAGGATGAAGACCATGTGAAGGCTAGAGCATTTATGATTGTAGCAATTACATCCTAACAATGGGGGCGTCAAGATGATTACAAGGTCTTGGGAAGGTACCAGAAGTATCTAGAATGGAGAGAAGCACACTCAAATGAAGTAAATAGGGAGCAGTTGTGGTTAACAAGTAGTTGGTTGAGCACCAAGTTGAGGGGATTTGTAGGAAGAATGGAGGTTATCTTTTCATTAAATTCACTCAACCAACTCCCAGCATTTAGAGGCAATGTAAGTTTGAAGAGGATGAAAGGTATTTTCAAAATCGATGATCCTTATTTCTAGCATTGTGTGGAGACTATTCTCGGGGAAGAATTTTTTAATACAGACCTTCGGCCTAGAACAAATTTGGATGTATCCTCGGCCTTTTTATGCATGGGCTTTGCAATTGGGCAGTAGAGAGGAGGCCCTATGGGTAATGAAACAATGTGTGCAACTAAAATGGGCTGGTGGAATGGTCCCAATTTTGGGGAAATCAAAGCCAAGTTTTGGGATGGTAATAAGGGACGGGCCATGGAGGGCGGTGGCAGGATCTAATCACAATTTTCAATCGGTTTTGGTGTGGAGTACCACCAAGCTTAAGGAGAAGAGGATTGAAGAGGCGCGCAATGGTTGAGAAGATTTGTTGGTTTATCTGCGCTCCAAGGAGACAGAGCATGAAATCTAGGAAGAGGAATTGTCTAGGGTGGTGAAGAGAGGTAGTCCTAAGAAGATAGTAGAGGGAGCCTAGAATGTAAAGGAAGGATTGACATCGACAAGGAAGCCAAGGAAGCGGCGTTTGGACACAAGGAGCGGTATGTTTATATCGATCGAGAGCAGGGAGGCCATGATGAAGGTTTGGAAAGGCTAATTTAGATTCAGATGCTTTAATAGTATAGGCCTAGTATATAGTATGACTTTGTAGAGTTCCTTTTGGCCCAATTTTGTTAGTAGTATGGGGATTAGATGGAATTATTGTAATGGGTTTCTAGTGTTGTAAGCACCTTTTGGTTGATGGTCATGGCAATGTATGTAAATCTATAATCTCTAAGACATGGGTAGGGGGCAGTAGTTTAGTATTTTTAGGCTTTATTGGCAGAGTTTTTGCTTATGGTAACATCAGGTTTTGAAGGGGCCCTGAAACCCTTTAACAAAGCAAAGAAAGATAAGCATTAAGAACCCAAAACTAAAGCTATCTGTCATAGACAGAGACAGAAAACCAAAAAGGGCTAACACCCCAGATTTATAATACAAATTTCAACCACAAAAAAAAGAAGCTAAAGACAAAAAAGAAACTTCCAACAAAGCGACCAAAAAAAACTTCCAACACACGACTTAGTCCGGCGTCTTGGAGCACTTCTCAGATTCAACCATCTGGTTTTCCATAATATGGATTTCCACCATCTGATTTTCCATATTCTGGATGGAATCCCAAAGATTAGTTAAGTCTTTGACTTGAGCTACAGTCTTATTTCTTGTGCTGGATCTAGTTCTAGATCTTGGGTCTGATATCTGGATGTCCCGTTTCCCATCATCCTCCAAATTTTATTTGTCATTGTAGTTCCCTTCCAGCAGGGTATGCAAAGCTTTTAGATTATCGACAGAGGCTTCCATTCCCAATTTTGATGATAGTAGTCAGCTTCCTCAGCATAGTGTTATTGTTGTTGGTTTTCTCAGTGATATGGTTAATCCTATTATCAATCATTTTGCTAATCTTATCCTCCAGCATGGTAGAATTACCAGTTACCTTATCAAAAACATCATTACCTTTCTGATACATAACTACATCATTCCTCATTTTGTCAATTATCTCCTCCAGGAGAGTATTTCTTTCTTCAAGGTCTTTACACTTGGCTTGCAACTCCTGAATATCATCCTAGACCCATTTGTTGATATTGTAGCCATACATAGCTTTGTTTTTGGTTGCCTAGAGATGGGAAATGTTGACAGCTCTTTCAACCTTGAAGTCCTGATCCCAAAGGTCTTCTTCCAGGATCCTATGCTTATGTTGATTATCCTTCTCTTCAGCATCACCCATGGGGCTCTCAGGAGGAGTAGAGTTAATTTCACAGTCAATATGCTCATTATGATCCTCCTTATCAAGATCGACAAAGGTTTTGTCACTTTGGGCCTTTTCAGACTCTTCCAGATTATTCGTAGCCATATTATCCTTTGTCTTTCCTATCTTTTCAATTTCATTTTCCTTTGTTTCTTTCGTTGTCATTTTGGCCCTATTCTCCAGCATTTCATCATTCCTCTTATTAGGATCCTCCCTATCTTCCATAGGGTTGTTATGATTCTTATCAATAAACTTCTCCACCAAGTTGTCAACTTGTTCAATTATCTCCTCATGAATAGTATTATCCATGTTTGTGGTCTCCTCAGTAGCAAAATCACCTTCCTCACCCATAGGCTCAGTGATATTAGGGCTAGCCTTCTCAGATTCCTCTCTTTTACTCTACTCCCTGTCTTTGATCTCCTCGTCTTTAGAAGAGACCTCCTCCTAGTCATCGTCAGTCCTCATACCTTCCACATCATCAAAGATAGAGAGCATGATATCAGCTTCCACTAGGCCTTTGTAGATTTTTTTGTTTATGGCTCTGTTGTCCTTCTTACCAGACGACATCTCCACATTATTTATTTTAGCATTATCAATTTGCTTAGGGAGAGGCTCAGAAATGTGTTTTTTAGCATAGTCTGCAACGAGAAGGATAAGCCCCTCATGCAGAACACAGGTAGCCTTAATTCTGAAGTCCATAATGAAGACGTTATTTTTTCCATTAGTATATGCAAAGGTAAAATAGTTCTTTGAACCGTTGGTAACACTACACCGAAAGACAGATTTCAGTTCAGACCGAAATTGCTAAGTATAGAGAAACCCGACGACACACTTTTATAGTGCAAACTGAAAATGCTGAAGATGAAACCGACAGAGGAACCCAACAAGCAAATTAAACTATAAAATGAAAGAGCAGACAAGAGAGGAACCTGACAAAGCAAGGGAACCCGACAGACAGTTCACAGAAGGAACACCAAAAGACTTTCAGAGCAACCCAAGCATCAGACACCGAAAGTCAGTTATATCCTGAGAAAAGTGGATCTGACTTCCACGTCAGATAAAATAGTTATGTTTTATATTTAGAGTTTTGATTTGATTTAAAACCATTTCTTGAGGAACAAGAAAGATAATTTTAATTGTTTTAATCCGTCTAACTGATTAAAAACATGCGGACTAGGAGATCAAGGTCAAGTTATAAACCTTCAATCATAGAGTTATCTTTGTAATACATGAAACTTAATTAGGTCAATCTATTGTATAAATAGATGTGTAATCATTCATTTCATGGGGATGAGAGGATGAAAGTAGCCAAGAAGCACATCTATGGATCAAACTGAGAGTTTCAAGAAGCAGAACAACAAAAGATGAATTTGGTTATCAAGAACCAAGAATCAATGTTACCGTGCAACAAAGGTATTAATCAATCACATTAGGTGATACTTTATACATGTGATTTTAATGGATCTGTAATCAACAATTGAAGATTGCATACACTCAGGTCAATGAGGATTTTTGTCTACATTCTAACAAGTGTAGCAAATAGAAGAAATCCTTTCAAGAAAGGTGGATTTAACTATCCTTTGTAAATCTCTTAACTGAGTGCACACTAAACAGTGTTGCTAAAGCTCTTAACAGAGTAGACCTTAACCAGTCTCCACATAATACTCCTAACAGGGTAGATCATCAAAAGTGATCAAAATTATAAGCCTTAACTGACCCCTTCTAATATGCAGATAGTGAAGTTTTGTGGGTTCCATCCCCACCACAGTTTTTACCTTCTAACAGGGGTTTTCTGTGTTACCATATCTTTTGTTATGTGTCATTATATTTCATGAATGATTTTATGAATGTTTACATGTTTATTAAGCTTGTGAGTTGATATAACTTACACAAAGATAGGATAGAATAGATGGTTGGTAATACAATGGATTACTAAATGGATTAAGGTTAAAGAGATAAAAGTTTTAGAGGTACTGATTCACCCCTCCCCTCTCAGTACATACTTCCCATTATTTCCAATAGTTGGTATCATAGATAGATCTCTTATTTGGAAAAGTTTAAAAGACTTGAGAGAAAATATCATACAATAGAGAAGTACAAGCTAGACAAGAGTATTGAGAATCAGAAATTAGAGATACATATCTCAATCTAATCTTAAATCCATGTGTTTTCCACCTATCACCTACATAGAAAAAAGGGGATTTTTGGGGATGAAGGAGGTTTGCCTTAGTCAAACCCCAGTTTCATAATTAACCTTGAAATTGAAATAAATTATATATACAACAATATTTTATATATAGTATATAATACATATCATATTGAATAATCAAGATGAGACAGTTGCAGGATGAAAGAAAGATTAGGGCATCTCGTTGTAATGAAACAGACTATCATGAGGAAGAGACAACTGATCTATTTAAGTCTTCAAGATCTACAACAAGCAAAGCGTCAAATACATCTGAAGAAAGTATCACAAGTCTAAATGAAATCAATCAACATCTGACTGGACAAGTAAAATCTCTGCAAATCAGTCAAGAGACACAAATGGTAAGAATGATTGATGTCATGAACAATGCTAGACAAGCTAAGCAAGAAAGACACTAGATATTGTGACAGGAGAAAGATTACTGAAAAGCTACAAGAGAAAGAGTCAGAATACAAAGACTTATAGAACATCATCATGAGATCACAAATCAGATTATTCTTATGAGTCAAGAGGCAAACAAAATGAACATAGAACTCATTGAAAGAATAGAAGCTATCGGTGAGTTAAGAGAAGAAAATGAAAAGATGAAACATGAAGTGAGAATTCAGCAACAACATAATGACATGATCAAGAGAGCTAAAGAAAACACCAAAAGGATGGACGATTTTCTGGAAGGACAAAGAAGAGTCAACAACAATACCAGACTAGGGTATACCGAAAATAAAGAATCACCATACCAAGCTGATCCAAATAATGTCTATGCAAATCCAAGACCAAGAAATCAGTCATGCAATCACTGTGGAAAACTAGGCCACACATTAAATGTTTGTAGGAGCAAAATAAAAGGTATTCCTAATTCCACACCTTCATTCATAAGAATTTGTTATAAATGTAACAAGAAAGGACATAAGCATATGAATGTAAATCTGAGGTGAAACAACCAAAGAAGGAAACCTACATGGACAAATACTATCCTACTTGCAAAATGCATGGGCATATATCTCTTGAATGCTGGAAGAAGAAAAGGCAAGCATGGAAGCCTAAAGAAAATGAAACTGTCTATCAACCGAAAAGAGTCAGTAACTCATATGTTTGGGATTACAACACATGGGAAAATTGCACAACATGTGGAAGATTTGGACACGTAGCAGCAAACTGCAGAAGACAATGGATGAGAAAGTCTAGGAGCTAGACTAACCCCAGAATGGCATGTCTAAACTATCATAAATTTGGTCATCTAAAGAAGGACTGCCAATGGAAACACCATTAAAGACATCAGGAAAATGAGAAACAAAATGTGGAGGAAAGCTACAAACACTGATGAAGCTTAACCGAGCAATGCAATTGGTGACACCTTATCCAATGGACTTGGTGACATCACCACCCCCACCTAAGCATAACAAATTGATGACATTAATTTACCATTATTATGCAAAAAACACTTTCAGTAAGCATACACCGAAAGACAGGACATGAGTAAACCGAAGATCAGATACTAAGAGATCACCGAAGATGACTAAGTGCTAAGAGAACCGACGACACATGTTAGTGTGTAACCCGAAATTGAAAAGACAGAAAGATAAATTGGAACCTGATAGAGGAACCTGATATGCTAAATACAGTGCAGATCAACAAGACAGATATAGTGAAACTGACATAACAAAACCGAAGGACAATCAAGCATGACCGACAGACAGAACTGAAAGTCAGTTGTAGCCCACAAAAAGTGGATCTGACTTCCACGTCAGATAAAGCAAGTGTATTCTATTTATAGGATATCTATTTCTTTTAAATCCATTTCTTTAGGGACAAGATATATGAATGTAAGTGCTTTAATCAGTCTAACTGATTTAAAACACATAGACTAGGAAATCTACATATAAGTTGTAAACCTGATCTTATAGTTAACATTGTTTTTATCAAAACTTGATGAAGTCAATCCATCTATAAATAAATGATGCAAATCATTCATTATTATGGATGAATAGATGATGTGAAGAGAGAGGAGAACATGAATGAATCAGACGAGCACATCTATGGATCAGATTCAGAGTTTTAAGAACAGGAACAACAAAAGGTGAATTTGGTTAGCAAGAACCCAAAACATAGCATATCGAGAATCAGAGGTATTATTCAATCACAATTAGGTGATAATATTTTTATGTAATCTAAATTGGACATGTATCAGCAATAGGATATTGCATTTACCAGGTCAATTTGTAATTGCTATCATTCTAACAAGTGGAGCAAAGTGTAAAAATCCTTTCAAGGAAGGTGGATTTAACCATCCAACAACAAATCTCTTAACCGAGTGCACACTTAACAGTGTTGCTAAAGCTCTTAACATAGTAGACTTTAACAGGTCTCCACTGATACTCCTAGCAGGGTAGATCATCAAAAGTGATCAAATTGTAAGCCTTAACCGGCCCCTTGCAATCTGCAGATAGTGAAGATTTTGTGGGTGTCATCCCCACACAGTTTTTACTTCCTCACAGGAGTTTTCTGCGATATCATATCTTGTGTTATGTGTCAAATTACTTTCATGAATGTTTCTATGAATGTTTACATGTATGTTAATGTTATGATTTGATATAACTCACATCAAGATAGTTTAAATCAAATTGAATGGATATACAATTGATTTCAAATGTTAATTGATAAAAGTGATACAAAAGTTTTAGAGGTACTGATTCACCCCTCCCCTCTCGGTACATACTTCCCATTAATCCCAACAATTGGTATCAGATCTAAGTCTCTTCTTGAAAAGCTTAAAGGCTTAAGAGAAAATATCATACAATGGAGAAGTACAAACTTGATAAAAATATTGAGAATAAAAAGCTTAAAATTCAGATGTTCTTTGAACAGTATAAAGAAGCTAGAATCAACATGAGACAACTACTAGATGAAAGAAAGAATATGGAATCCCTCTATAATGAGACAAATTATCATGAGGAAGAGATACTAGATTTCTTTGAGTCTTAAAGATCAACTACAAGCAAAGAATCAGATACATCATAAGAAAGCATCACAAGCCTAACTGAAATCAATCTACATTTGGCTGGACAAGTTAAATCTCTGCAAATTGGTCAAGAGACACAGATGGTAAGGATGATTGATGTCATGAACAATGCTAGACAAGATGAGCAAGAAAGAACACTAGCTATTGATGATAGAAGAAAGATCACAGAAAAGCTACAAGAAAAGGAGTCTGAAATACAAAGACTTACAAAGTATCACCATGAAATTACAAATCAAATTATTCTTATGAGTCAAGAGGCAAACAGATTAAATGTTGAACTCATTGAAAGAATAGAAGCTATCGGTGAACTGAGGGATGAGAATGAAAAGTTGAAACATGAAATAAGAATTCAGCAAAAACATAATGAAATTATCAAGAAAGCTGAAGAAAGCAATAAAAGAATGGATGATTTTCTTGAAGGACAACAAAGAGTCAACAACAATACCGGTCTAGGTTTTACCAAGAATGGAGAATCATCAAATCAAGTTGATCCAAAGAATGTCTACACAAATTCAAGACCAAGAAAGCTTACATGTAATCACTATGGAAAGCAAGGCCATACATTAAATGTATGCAGAGGCAAAATGAAAGGTATTCCTAAATCTATTTCTTCATTCATAGGATTATGTTATTAATTTAACAAGAAAGGACATAAAGCATATGAATGTAAGTCTGAGATGAAAAAACCAAAGAAGGAAACCTACATGGACAAATATTATCCTACATGAAAAATGAATGGGTACACAACTCTTGAATGCTGGAAAAAGAAAAGGCAAGCATGGAAGCCTAAAGGTCAAGAAACTTCCTATCAACCGAAGAGAGTTGGTAATTAGTATGTATGAGACTACAATACTTGGACAAGTTGTACATCATGTGGAAGATATGGTCACATTGCTGCAAACTGTATGAGACAGTAGACTAGAAAGTCTAGAGGTTGGACTAACCCTGGAATGGCATGCTTACACTATCATAAAGTTGGTCATCTCATGAAAGATTGCAGAGACCGAATGACAGAAACAAGCACATATCCCAATGGAAACACCATCGAAGATATCCAGAGGGCAAGAGACAAGATGTGGAGAAAAGCTTCAAGTAATGATGAAGCTAGAATGAGCAATGCAAATGGTGACACCCTATCCAATGGATCTGGTGACATCACCACCCCCACTTAAGCAGAACAAGTAAGTATGGAACTGCAGTACCCAAGTTATTATTTTACATTAGTTCCATAGTATATTGATATAATGCCAAATTAGCATAAGAAAGATGCATCATGGTATTACTTGTTAAAATATGTGATAAATATTCTTTCAGGAATATATACCGAAACCCTTCGGTATACACTCAAAGCTAAGACTGCCTACATATACTGAGAAGCGTCGCTTGAATGAAAATTTGCTAAGTACAAACCAAGCCTCATCGGTAAACAAGCAAATGAACAAGTTGTCAGTGATACCAAAACCTATCGATAAAGGCAAAGTGAACAACGACTACTCCAAAACATTTAAAGTGTCACCGAAGGAAGTAAAGTCTTCACCGATGAACTCAATCTTCATACACCGAGCAGGATGAAGCTATTGCAGCATAAAGTGTCAAGGTAAAAGAACCTGACTCTATTGATGAAATTTGTGTATATATTGTAAATTTTGGATCCATTACAGATCCAAACATTAGAAGATGGTCGAAACTAAATCCAGAAGATCAGAATAAAATTGAGGATGCCATGATAGAAAAAATGTACAACTTCAAATATGTACCAGTACAATTTGAAGGCAGTTATGTACCAAGGGAACTCTTGGATAGATTATACCCCCGTTGTAAATTTGCATTAAAGATTGAGAAAGAGATAAGAGAGAGTAATTGTTTCTCTCATGCCACCAGAATCAAAGAAGGTTCAAATTGATGAGATGGTGGAAAAGTATAAAAAGGAGTTCTCATCGAAGCTAAGAGCATACAAACTTCTTGAAGGAAAGCTTATAGAGCTTGAGCAGGAAAGTCATAAGAAATGGTGCAAGATCATGAACAGACCTACTGAGGAGGATAGCCCCGAAAAAGACCTTCAACAACAAGATGTTGACAAGGCAACTCAAGATGACACATCCATTGAGTTAGATAAAGAAGAAGATGATACAACTGGCAATAAGACTGCAGATGTTGCAGATGAATCATGGTCAGATACCACAAATGACAACATTGTGGATACTAATGTCATTGACATTATCGATGACCCAATAGAGGAAGTGAATAAGGATGAAGATGTCACTACTGAAAAGGACAAAACCGATGAGCAGGACACAACAGTTGATACTGCACAGGTGAACATTCCAAGCAAACTACCAATATTGATACAAGCTATCAATATCATGCAAGAATCAAGCATGTCACCTGAGAAGGATACTCCAAATGATGCAGGGGAAGAAGCAAACAAGGATAACACTGATGGTCAGCAAGACATCGTAGATACTCAAGATGTAACCAACACTAATAAGGTTATTGGAGGAGATAAGGAAAAGGATGCAGAAACTCAAAACAAGAATGTAGAAACCAAGACTGATGAAGCAAAGGACACCAATGAAGGAGACAAACCAAAAGATGGTACTCCTAAGGAAACCAACAAGAGTGCTACCAATGATGTTAAGGTGAATGTGGAGATGTCTGCAGACACCCAAAGAGTTGAAACTGATGCCAAGCAATAGAAAGAAGCACAATAGGTCACTTCATCAAGCACAATAGAGAAGGCTGAGAAATTGGCAATGGTTTTACATTCTACTGAGTCATAGATGATGAAGAAGAAGAAGTCAAAGAAGAACAAGTTAGAGGTCACCCTGGATGAAATCATAGAAATACCAAAGTGTGACCCCTCTACACTTGACTTTGAAGCTTTACAAGAATATGGAGAGATATGCCAAAGGAAGGAATTGCAAGAGAAGCTAAAGAAACAACAAAGGGACTCCATGGTACTGGAGACAACATGAGACATACTACATCAAATAGTGCCCGATGTTGATATTGATCAAAGAAAACCTATGCTTGATCAATTAGCTACCCTCACC
Organism: Thuja plicata; assembly: GCA_018584345.1. Classification (NCBI taxonomy): domain Eukaryota; kingdom Viridiplantae; phylum Streptophyta; class Pinopsida; order Cupressales; family Cupressaceae; genus Thuja; species Thuja plicata. Next base: position 779,739 of record MU227975.1, on the reverse strand, counting down.
GACGCAATCACAACTCAGAACATTGATGCTAAGAAGGCAATAGAGGAGAGAACCAAGATGAAGTACCAAAAAAAGCTCATTGAAAACATCAACCAAGAATTGGTAGTAAATAAGGTAAAGCTATCAGAATTCATCACTGAATTGGACCCAATCATATCTAAAGCTATAGCCTTAATTCAAAAATTGAGCACAATAGAAAAGTTCACTAAGGAGAATAGTGACAACATTGCAAAGCTGGATACAGATCTGGCAAAGAGTGCACAAAGCTTAACCACCGATGGAGACAATGCAGTCAAACTACATTATGAGAAGATAATTGAGATAAAAAGGTTAAGGAAAGAGCTATGGGAGGTAGAAACACATTTTAGGGAAGAAGTAATCGAGCTCAAAGCTCAACTTCTGCCAAACCTAACACTGCTCCAGCAACACATCAGTTATGCAAGGCAACTGATAGCAACCCCAAAGATGTATGTGGCAGACAACATCTATGATATGCACTCAAAGATTACACTCGAGCACATGGCTCTAGAGAACCTCAAAGAACGATGGGAGAAAATGATGGAAGACATGAAGTCTTCCCATTCCTATATTTTTTATAAGCTCTAAAGGTAAAGACCTTTGCCCTTAATATCAAAAAAGGGGGAAAATGATGATATGTTTATTCATTCATTTAGATAGGCAAATGGTAAATATGATATGTATATGATATAGTTATATGATGAAAATGATAGTATTAGTACAAAGGAGAAAATGATGAAAATATGTAGAAGGAAAGACATCATATGTACAGATATACCAACATATACATAGGGGGAGTCATTAAATGACTAAGGATTATATATGTTGTATATACTTAACATTTTGTTAGTATTTTGCACATATCAATTTTTTATACTAATGTCAAAGAGGGAGATTGATGACATTAATTTTCCATTAGTATGCAAGCAACACTTTCGGTAAGCATACACCGAAAGACAGGACATGAGTAAATCAAAGATCAGATACTAAGAGATCACCGAAGATGACTAAGTGCTAAGAGAATCGATGACACATGTTAGTGTGTAAACTGAAATTGAAAAGATAGAAAGATAAAGTGGAACCTGACAGAGGAACCCGATATGCAAGATACAATTCAGACTGACAAGACAGATACAGTGCAACCGACAGAACAAAACCAAAGGATGGTCAAGCATGACTGACAGACATAACCGAAAGTCAATTGCAGCCCGCAAAAAGTGGATCTGATTTCCAATTCAGATAAAGCAAGTGTATTCTATTTATGGGATATCTATTTGTTTTAAACCCATTTCTTTAGGGACAATATACATGAATGTAAGTGATTTAATCAATCTAACTAATTTAAAACACATACACTAGGAGATCTAGGTATAAGTTGTAAACCTGATCTTAGAGTTAACATTGTTTTTATCAAAACTCGATGAAGTAAATCCATCTATAAATAGATGATGCAAATCATTCATTATTATGGATGAATAGATGATGTGAAGAGAGAGGAGAACATGAATGAATCAGACGATCACATCTATGGATTAGATTGAGAGTTTCAAGAACAGGAACAATAAAAGGTGAATTTGGTTAGCAAGAACCAAGAACAAAGCATACCGAGAACCAGAGGTATTATTCAATCACAATTAGGTGATAATATTTTTATGTAAACTAAATTGGTTCTATATCAGCAATAGGAGATTGCATTTACCAAGTCAATTTATAATTTTCTATCATTCTAACAAGTGGAGCAAAGTGTAAAAATCCTTTCAAGGAAGGTGGATTTAACCATCCAACAACAAATCTCTTAACTGAGTGCACACTCAACAGTGTTGCTAAAGATCTTAACATAGTATACTTTAACATGTCTCCACCGATACTCCTAATAGGGTAGATCATCAGAAGTGATCAAATTGTAAGCCTTAACTAGCCCCTTCTAATATGCAGATAGTGAAGATTTGTGGGTGCCATCCCCACCATAGTTTTTACTTCCTCACAGGATTTTTCTGTGATATCATATCTTGTGTTATGTGTCAAATTACTTTCATGAATGTTTCTATGAATGTTCACATGTATGTTAATGTTATGACTTGATATAACTCACATCAAGATAGTTTAAATCAGATTGAATGGATATATAATTGATTACAAAGGTTAATTGTTAAAAGGGATACATAAGTTTTAGAGGTACTGATTCACCCCTGCCCTCTCAGTACATACTTCCCATTAATCCCAACACAAGTAAGTATGGAACTACATTATACCAATTTATATTTTGGATCAATTCCATTATACTTAGTTAAATTGCCAAGTCAGCATGATTAAAGATGCACTATGGTATTACTTGTTATAATTCTATGAATTCAATCTCATCGGTTGATGCATACTGAAAATCATCGATATACATACAAATCTAAGTTGTTCATACTTACCAAGAATCATCGGTAAACATATAAAAGCTGAGTTACTAGTGTAAACCGATATCCGTCAGTAATCATGTAAAATGACAATGTTGTCTTCGCCATATACCAAGATCTGTCGGTAAATAGTCAAATGAGTTGAAACCTGTCCCAAGCATCACGTTCTAATCAAGAATAAAGTGTGTGCTACCCGATGACTCCTTTTTCAAACACTGAGAAGTGGGTAAGCATTTATGACATGACTTAGGGCAAAAGTCTATAAATAGTCGACAAAACAACTCATTATTCACAAAGCGACTTGAGAAAAGAAGTAGAGAAAAACCAGAGCACGAAGTGACCAGATTGAAGAGCGGCTCCAACCTTGTTCATAGCACTCAGAAATATTCCCAATAGTCACAGTAGGTTGAAGTAACAACAATCACCGATAACTCTATTTTCATTTACAGAAAAAAGCCCTAAATTCTGAAACGATGGCATCAACTTCAAGAACCTCCAAGAACAAGAATGCAAAGAATGCAAAGGTGTTGGATGATATTATTTTTGGTTACTGATCATGTTGTTGATATTCATGTTTTATCACTTATGTCAACATATATTTCTATGAAGAAGACAGACTAGCTATTTAACTGGAAGGAGTGTACGGACACTGTACGAATGATTCAGAATGATTAAAGTTGGATTTATGCAGAAAGATGTGTGCTGAACTTATTCCTAAGGTTGCTTGGATTTTTGTTACCTACTATGGATGTTACAGTTGATTTAATGAAGACTGGTTTTCTAGACTGTAACTGTGATTCTGGACAGAGAAGGTCTCTGTGTTTCGAATATATCTTCCTGGAGAAGATATTTCAGAACTTGTGAGATTACTGATGGAAAACCGACATATGATAGAGTAATGGGTTGAGTTCGATTATTGATTGGATACTGATGATGTCATCTATGGTGTGTATTCTGGAGAAGACCTATTTCTTGGCCGACTTCAGACATGTAGCGTGAGTAATTAATTGTGAGCATGAATTATGGATCTAGAAGTATATGTAATGAATTGTAAATGTTGTATACTTGTTTTAGATACTATGTGTATCTTAGCAAGGGGCTATGTAATTATTTGTATGATGGAAAGCCTTAATTGGTTGACCTAGTTAATTATGTATTAGGAAAGCTTAACTGGCCGACTTAATGAATTATTGTAAGAGGGTATATATGAATGATAAATTTTTGTGGAGAAGTGTGAGAGAGAAATATACAGAAAGAGAAGTGTGGAAGTTGTGAAGCTTGTTGAATGCTAGATACAAGTAGAGTTGATAATTCATTGGAACTGACCAAGCAAAGACAATTGCTATCAAAAAGTTCGCTGGAATGTGTATTTTCTTTATACACTTGATTTAGATTGTAAATCCTTGAGGGTGGATTTAAAATTCTTTGGGAAGTGTGCCTTGGTAGTGAGCCTACTATTTTCTTTGACTCCTAATAGGGTATGTCTCATAAAAGGGATTGTGTACTGTAATGTTGTAACAAGCTCCTAATAGGGCTAATATATTTTAACAGGGATACTATACTCTCAGTACATTATTTGTGGGTGTTAATTCCCACCAGGGTTTTACCTTTAACAGGGTTTCCTCAACAATAAATATTGTGTTATGGTATTGGCTATTACTGTGTAATGTTGACGAGACTTTGTGACCGGATCCGCCAACAAAGGTAAGTTGTCACCGGGTACCGGGGTACTGGCCAACTTTTCCTGTAAAGGTTGACCAGGGAAATGAGATTCCCTGGGCCTCCAAGCACGTGAGAGTCAGGTCTCGACAGTGCGGGGCTCAGTTGGGAAATGTGACTATTTTGTTTGAGGGGGATAGCTGGTTATCTTAACTCGTCCTCTCTAGGGATTCAAGTGAGTGGGGTTTCATGCAAGTGCACATTTACTTAACAAATAAACTTCTAAAGATATTGCAGAGATAGAAGTATTTCATCTACCTATAGTTATACTGAACATTCAAAACATCGACAATGCTCTAACACACTACACTAAATACTGAAGAAATATAGAACCATCACCTCATATTTAATCAATAATAGAGGAAAAGGAGGTCGTTAATCTACTCAAAGTATTAGAGCGAAGGACATAAATAACACAAAGCATAAAATACCGTTAACCAGATATCAGAATGCCAACAACTTCACTGATAGAACTCTTCCTTCTTCATTAACATATCTTCCAGCAAGCATTGGTGCATGGTACAATGGTGGCTCCAAGGGAGCATTTACTACTAAAAGCTTAGAAACCATGGAGCATTGAGCTATGCAACTAAGAACTGAGAAAACCAAATTGCTATTAACTATGGACTGCAAAATCATCAATTTCGCCGACCCTTGGAATGAGGCCAGACTTATCATTTATACACATCATTTGACCTAAAACTTAACCTAACTTACTTTACACTTTACAATATAATATTATTTTCAGTGGCCGGTACTACCTGCACCATGCTACAAAAGACCTCGAGATGGAGAAGGTCTAACATGTCAAAGGAATAAGACAAGAAGAGAGGAGTGGAAGAATTGGCCTCAAGAAGAGAGCCGATAGGAAAGGAGAAGAAATCCAATCCCCCAAGGATCGAGGCTACATGCCTCATAAATGGAAAAGTGGTTCCCTGTCTCTAATGCGCCAGATGTAACATTGAAGCGGTGCCTTGGGAAGACCATCTGTCAGGAACTTCTATGTCGAGCCGATGTGCCTTGTTGCGGTTACTTGCTTCTAACAACCTTTATCAACTGCCTTGAAAGTGACCGGTTGGTCTTGAGAACTGGGACACGGGTCACTTCAAAGAATACAAAAATGAATAACACTAGATCCAGGAACTGGGTTCCCAAAGAATAAATGAATACAAATATTACATTTCCCAATTAATCATCTCTAGAATCTAGAGGACTTTATTGTTGATTGTTGTCATTGAAAGTTTGGAGGAGACGGGAGATCTCATCTTCATCGATGTCTTTAAGGTCGGCCCTGCGGTACTTGGCCACCTCAATCTGCTCACCCAGGCCCGAAACATTTGCCTTAAATTCTTCGGCCATTTTTGTCGTGTCGTGACCTCTGAGGACCATGCGAGTTATTCATGTCATCTTTGCTCCATCTATCCCCTCTGGGGATTGATATCTTGATTCCATTAATTCATCAAACTTCCCCAAAACATACTCCTCCGGAGTGCATGTGTCAGTGCTAAGCGGATCAGCTCTGGATACCTTCAAAACAAAAGACTTGTACAAATTGAAAGAATATTGGACTGCATTAGCCTTATCACACAGGGTCCCTACCAGTTGCTTGATTACCCCTAATGTGAGGTCAAGTCTAGAGTGCTGGGTCCTTACAAAATCAAATGACTCCTCCCCCAAAATTCCAGTTTCGGAGACAATCTCCTCCCCGATGCCGAGGAGTTCTTCCAACCCAACCTTCCGTGCCTCATAGTTTTCAATATCTCCCTCCCAGATGGAGATAGTAGTTTTTACCTGGTGTAAGACATGGTGGGCCACATATAGGTCTAGAAGTGTGGACACTAAGAAACGCCGAACATTTCCCACTTGCAAGGTAACCCATTCATCGACTGCCTAGGCCTTTCTTTTCATTGCCTGTAATGCATCTATGTCACTCTGAGGAAGTGGTGCATCAGATGTGGGGGCACCCAGGGGAATGACACTAATAGGCTGGGCCAGCTCCATTAGCAGCCCCATAAGATTTGCATTTTTCTCCTTCTCTGCCCTGAATTTCTAGGCTTCTTTCTCATAGTGAGCCTCTACTGCCTTGGATACTTCTTTTAATAAGTCTAACTCACCCTATTTTCCTCTCTTCCCTAGTGACACCTTTGTGACATTGTAATCTCTGGCCTTAGCCGTTGCTTCATCCACATCTATGGGAGGTGTCGCGATCACCGCGACTGTGTCTCTGTCTGGCCCAGTCTGAAGAGTATGGACTGTTCGAGATTTCTTGGCCTTTGGTGGGTTTTGCGCATGTGCCATCATCTCTGCCAAGGAGACATGGGCCTTGGGTGTTGCCAGGGCCTTCCTCTTTTGAGATTCCACCAACCACTGTGGCAGTATAGGTGGCTTTGTAGCTAAAATCTGCTCTTGTGATTTCTCCTCGGGATCTCGTTGCGCCCCTTCAACACTATGAGCTACTTATGGCTCCTTCTTTGTATCTTTTGGTTCACTGGAAATACTTGCTCTGGTGGTACCTGTATCTTCTACCCTGATGTCTGCATCCTTGGCAATATTAGTATCATCATTTGTTGCCCCACGTTCTTTTCCTCTTATTGTTGTTTATCAGCCTTTGTTGCTGGGATGTCCTCCTCTATTGGTGCATTTTCTAGTGATGGGGGAGGTGTTAGGCCGAGATTCAATGTTTGGTCTACTGTGATCACTTCCTTGAATGTTACCTTTGGGAGTGGCGTTTGGATCATGACAATTGGGGTCACGGTTATTCCCATGGGTCCGGTTTCCCCAACTGATGTCGTCTATTCATCCTAGGTCTGCCTACCTTCCAAGGCCTCTATAACCTGGATCTCCAAGACTTTGGAGGTATCCACCTGTTCCTGCCCTTTTTCTTCTTCTGCCTTGGCTTCTTGTTCTTGTGCAGGTTCTTGCTCCGGGTTTTCTTCTTGCACGACGATCTCTTCTGCTGACTGTATGATGTCCCCTTGTAAGTTCCCAAATTAATCCATTCTAAACACATTGTCAAACTCATCATGGGTCAAGGGATTCTCTGGGATGTGCTCCGGTTCTTTCTTCGGCTCTAGGGAGTCAGAAGAAATAATTTATATTTTTGGGATGCTTAGCATCCCAAGTTTTGGCTCCACCCTTGGCTTAGGATTGGGCTTCTTCTTTCACCTGGTCACCAAAGGAGGCCCTACATCCATTAGAGCCTCCTGCTCCTCTTCCACTCTAGTTCCTATGGCTCAGACCATTAATGCAGCCAGTGAAGGGGAAGAGGGAGGATGAATGGGCCTGATCATGAGGACTGGGGTGGCCAATCTTGTGATCAGTTTCTATTTCATCTGCTGGGATACCACCAGCATTTGTTGCATCTATTATTTTATGGGGGCCACAGATGGGGTTTATGACGGGGTCCCCATGATTCTTTTTCCTCTGTCCTCTCCCTGCAAAGAGGTTCTGGCCCCGGGGGTCAATTTCAGCACTGTCGGGCCAACTCAGCGCGTACTCCCCAGGCATGCCCTCTTGAAATACTCATGGCTACGCTCAACCATGTCACGAGTGATATCTTCAATAGTTGGCCCCTCCTGAGCATTCCAATTTATTGGAGGGAGAGCCATCTTGTCTATTCCCCTTTCTTTGTACTGAGGGTCTACTGTGGACCCGATGTCCGAAAAGTTGTCCAAGAAATTTTGAAGCTTCAGCCTCTCCATCATCCCCATTGTCATCCAGATGAAGTGCCAGCTCTAGACTTCAAAGTCATCTTGGAAATCTTCCCAGAAGTCCTCAATGTGGAATTTGTGGGGCTCTGATGCTCGGGTAAGTGTCGTTGCAATCTTGCCTAGCAGATCAAAGTTCCTTCGCACCAAATAGAATTATGTTAGGCCCAAGCTTTTAAGTTCATTGTCTGCCTCTTTAGCTGTGGCTAGACTACATGTGTAATTCCCACAAGTGATTGGGAATGGAATATTTACCACCTTCTTTACAGTGTACAAGGCATGCAGCTCCAACATCTGTCAACAATATTCTAAAAAGATTATTTTGTTCCCATAGTGTTTGGTCAACAAATAGGGTTTCCCAGAGAATCTGGTTACCTGAATGTAAGTGTGTTGTTGGAACTGAATATAATAGTGGCCATTACTTCTGACCAAATCCATGGCCTCCTTGGAGAGATGGTACCCAACATCTTGGGTAGGCGTGAGAAGATTGTAATAGATGAAGGCATCGTTAACTCGGTAGAAGCTGAGGAAACTAGCCTCCCATTGGATTTGTGGGAAATAATCCCAAGGAGTCTTTTGCCCCGGGCCAACTCCAAGTTCACCTGATGTGAGCAGCCCATTTGTGATGAGGCATTATTGTGCTAAGGCCCAGAGAACATAGGATGTCATATAAAACTTTGAGGTCTGGGCCACCTGAAGAAACTGCGAGTCCACATGATTAGAAATGATGGCGGCTCAATCAAAATACTGCTCACTGATGGAGATGCCAAGCAGGAAGTAGTACATCCACCCTAAGAATTCTCGGGCATGGGATTGCCCAAAAATCCTACATAATGCTATGATCCCCATTTGGATGCTTTCCTTGAATTTAGATCCGGGGATCTCCAACTTCATTCTTTTTGATTCTTTCTTTGGGGTCTTTAGCCATTTGTTATTCAGATATTGTCGGGCCATAACCTCCAACTTCTGAAATTGTGCCAAGGCATCAGATCGGGTGATGACAGCTGCTTCGTCAAATAGGGGAATCCCTAGACCTACATGAAAAGTTACAACGTCCTGGGAAACCATGGGTGTAGGGTATCTGGTCGGGACTGGAGCGACGAGCATGACGGCCTAGATAGAGGAGTTGTAGTGTGCCGCGAGGGTGAGGATGAGTTTTGGGGCTTGCACAGAACATGGGAAACAAGTGGCCTTAAGAATCCCAGATTCTCTAACATTGATGGCCAATTGGTCCCCAAATTGCCATTGAATGAACATCATTTTAACTAGGGCCTGCATTTCTGACCACATCCCGACGCTGGTGTCGATGACCAACTGAACCTGGGATTCAATCTTTGATCCCATAACAACACTGTCTTTCAAATATTTCATGCTAAGGGGAATTTTTTCCAAGGCCCTCTCAATCTTGGACCTGACGGCTGCCTTGGTGACTGCCATGGAGGGGAGCTCTGGACTCCCAGGTGGCGAAGATACGAAAGCCTCTGACATAGTGAAAGTGGGATGTTTGAAAACCTGCAAAGTAAGGCGACTGTTAGAACTTTTACAAGATAGAATATTACTTTGGATTCCGGAGAACTTACCACCGCATTGCACACTTCACCTGAAAAGTTAGTTTAGATCAAAATATAGAAAGGTATGCATATGATGACAACTTAGGAACTCAACCATAATCCAGGCTTGGGAGTTTCAACATACTTGATGAAAGTAAGACATGGGCAGGGCGAGGAAGTAGGACCCAGAGTCCAAAAAACTAACCATTGGGAGACGTGACCAGAAAGTGAGTTGTTAGGCCCACATGGGCATGACATGGATATGTAATAAATGGGGAGTTACGGTGATGATGACGCCAACTATCTGAACATGCGCAAAGCAGAAGCCACTTGGGCAGTCTTGAATGCACACATGGGACATAAATTAGTCATAAAGGCTGATTGACGACGAAGAGAGAAAACCACCATGGTTGAAACCAGCAGAGAGCCAAGCTCCAACCAGGCGGTATTCCACTGTGGGGCGAGCTCGCAAACTCAGATAAAATACAGATGAAGCATGGCGAGCTCGACATGAAAATGGAAGAATATACATGAAATATACAACCAATGCACAACAGCGCTAAAGTATATATACATAAAAATACAGAGGGCCAAAGGTTGAAATGCATATACACAAAATATACAGCACCCACAAGATTTTCACAGGTTGTATACAACTATGCATATTTACACGGGCTTACCTAAGACAATGTACATTACGAACACTAATCTACAACTGCGCAGAGGGCGGACAATCCCTTTGGCAGAGCCAACCCACCAATGGGAGGTGAACCAAAAAATATAGAACACGGAAGGCAAACCAAAAAGACTGAGCGGAAACAAAACTAGAAAGAATGGAACAAAACTTAAACCAGAAAAGACAAGGGCAGAAACCAAAGAACCTACCTGGAAGATTAACACAACAGAGAAGGTAGGCACAGGAGGCACATTGCAATGAACTAAACCCAGGGATTACCATGAACGATCACTGCAAAATCATTGGTTAATAGCCACTAAACATGACAGCAAAAGCAGTTTGAAATCATTCTAATTCACTTTGATTCACTTTGGATGCACAAGTTTTTAATCACGGTAACTGTAAAAGTGATGCGTAATTTCTATTTATACCCAAGGTAAAATCCAGTTACCCTTTTCTGCGAACTCCAGAACAGACAAACCTTCAGACTCTGGGCCTGAGGATTCCATGCCACCATACCTTCTTGCGAGGAGAGGACATCATGGCAGAGAATCCCGGAGTCTAGAATCCAGCTCTGGAAAGAACAACAAACTCCAGGACCGGGTCCTGAAGGCATGAAAGACAAAAGCAAAAAGAAAACACACCCCCTGGGGAGGGAAAGCCTAGAGAAGAAAACAAAGAAAACAAAAGACAAGGCAAACAAGGCAAGGGCCAAAAGCGAAAAAGGGGGACCCAACATTTTGCACACAAAATGTAGGGATGGGTATGTAGGGCATAATAGTCTCCTAATAGGGATTGTGTACTGTAATGTTGTAACAAGCTCCTAACAGGGCTAATATATTTTAACAGGGATACTATACTCTTAGTACATTATTTTTGGGTGTTAATTCCCACCGGGGTTTTACCTTTAACAGGGTTTCCTCGATAATAAATATTGTGTTATGGTATTGGCTATTACTGTGTTATCATTTACATTTGCAAATTTGGTTTATAAAGTATAAAGTTTAATAATCTAGATTACAACTGATTCACCCGCCCTCTTAGTTGTCTTGTGGACTGTTATTCCTAACAATTGGTATCAGAGCTATTGGTCCTCGCAGAGAAAGTTTAATAGCTTGAGGTGATCTTTAAGATGACTTAGTATAGGAAGGATAGTCCATAGTTTGATCCTAAAAACTTTGACAATTGGAAGAACAAGATGAGAATACACTTGCTATGTTTGGGAATTGATTACTGGATGATAACAAAGAAGAAGGAAAAGGTAGCGACTGAGGATGAATTAGAGAAAGCTAGTGAGGATCAAAAGAATATATTCTCATGCAATATGGTTGCAAGGGAATCCTTAATCAGCACATTATCAGAAGGAGAATATACTGAAGTAAAGGACTTGGACTCTGCACATGAAATCTGGACAAGACTGGAAGCACTATATGTTGGAGAAAAGTTTACAAAGAAAGCAAAGTTACAGAACTGGAAGACAAAGATGGAATCACTGAAGATGAGAGAGGATGAGAACATCTAGGCATATGCACAAAGAATTACTGAGGTAGTTACTAGTATGAGGAACTCTGGAGGAACTTACAGTGAGGAAGAAGTGATTGCAAAGATACTCAGATATTTGACACCTGCATATAGAACCAAGGTTCAGGCTATAGAGGAGATCATACCTATGACACTAAACTTCACCAGAGATATGTTGATTGGCAAGCTAACTACATTTGAAGCCACGAAATTGGGAGATAATTTACCTAAGGTTGAGTCAGCATTCAAAGCAACCGTGCACAAAAGCAAAATAATCTTACCTAGAAATGCAAGCACGAGTAGTAATGACCTAAGAGAAGAACTTGGAACCTATGCTAATGAATGGGAACAAATATAGGAAGAAGAAAGAAAGCTAGATGAAATCATTGCACTGATTTCCATAAGAGAAAAAAGAGGTAAGGGTAAGTTTGAGGGTAAATTACCTTTGAAATGTTTTTCATGCAACAAGATCGGTCATTTTGCATCTAGATGTCCTACAAGAATTCCAAAGCACAAACATAAGTTTTTCAAGTCTAAGTTCTCAAAGGATAAGGAATGTTATTATGCTAGTGAAGGTATATCTGATGATGAAGATGGTGACTATGATGAAATTGGATTTATTGCTATTGAAGATGATCAACCTATGCATGAAGAAAAAGCATTAGTATCCCGAGTTGAAAATAAATCTGAATGGGTCATAGATAGTGGTTTCTCACATCATATGACTAGAGATAAAAATACGTTTGTGAGTTTGAAAAGACATGATGGTGGTGTTGTTAGATTTGGTGACAATAATGTTAGGAATAGTCCCAAGAGATAACTGAGAGGGGGGGGGGGGGGGNGAGAGGGGGGGGGGGGGTGAATCAATTATCTACAAGATTCAATTCTTTTTCCAATTAAGTACAAAATAACTTTAAACATAAACTCAACAAGATAACACAAAATTTAACAACATAATTTTGGTAATGGGGAAAACCAAACTAGGTAAAAACCCCGGTGGGAATTAGCACCCATAAATAACTGTACTAGTTTATAATGATCCTTGTTAGAAGATCTTGCAACCCTGTTAGGAGTTGATCTTTACAATGCAATAAGTATAGAGACCTGGTCAAAGGTCAGACCCTATTAGGAGTCTTTTACAAATAACCCTATTAGGGGTGAGGACACACTGTCCAAAAGCTCATTGCTCAAATGGTGAAGGCTGCAACCTTCTGTAAGGAAAATACACACTATATCTAATAATGAACTATTTGAGTAGACCTCTTGTCTTGATTAGTTCCAATGAATTGTAATCTTCTTTTGCTTTTTCACTTAGATCTTCATCTTTTACTGTCTAACTTTCTGCTCTACTCTATCTTTTCTTTTTCACTTCATTTTCACTCTTAGCAATCACATTTGAACTGCTATATGTATCTTCCTCAAGGATAAAGTCATGACAGTTGTAGGAAACACTTCAACAACTTCCTTGTCAGCTTAACTAAGCACACAATCAAGGTTAGGACCGCACAACTCAAGATGAGTGGACACGTTGCTTCACATAGTCATCTTTACCAAATTAACTCAAACATCACGCTTCAGTTAAAGCATGTTTAGCGCATTTGGATAATCATTATTAACTCACAACTAAACATGAATACAAAAATGCATATCCCAAAGATAGGTGCAACTCAAGAAACAATGTAAATATGTCGGCTCTTAACAGATAATCTCTAGAAACTGTAACTACCAAAACAAACATAACTCCACTGAAATTGTATAACTGAATCTGCATGTATGAACATTGCATCAAGAACATGTCTACAACATAGATGTAAACGCACAAGGCTCTAGAATATCTGTATTGATAATTGCTTATAGGACACTGCTGTATATTATATGTTGTCATTAATGAAAAACATACAATTAACTATTTTCACAGAAGCAAATCTCCAACAATCTCCCCCTTTGACATTGATGGCAACATATGATATGAAAAACACCATCAACCCAAAGTATCCTCCTTCTTTTTACAATCTTCTCAATATCCTCATCAAACGCTCCTCTTAACTGCTGCATGTATTTTTCATTACTGTATACTCCCCCAGAGTATATGCTCCCCCTAACTATATACTCCCCCTTTGACATCAATGGCAAAGGGCGCCAAAAACAATTAAGTAGAGGTACTACTCCAAAAGTAGAGTAGTTAACCACTCATCAGTCATCAAGGACTGATGCTCTTGCTACAAATTCTAATCAGACTCAGGAAAGGGAATTACTCCCAGCTTCTCCCTAAGATACTCAAAAGTATCTTTTGATAAAGGCTTTGTAAAAATGTTTGCTAACTGTTCTTTAGTGCTCACATAATCCAACTTTACTTCTTTGTCTGCAACTTTTTCTCTTATAAAATGATATTTGATCTCAATGTGTTTTGTCTTTGTGTGCATCACAGGGTTCTTTGACATATTGATAGTGCTAGTGTTATCACAGTGAATAACAATAGGATAATCAATTTGAATACCAAAGTCTTTAATCATCTGTTTGATCCAAACCATTGTTGAACAATTTAATGTTGCTACAACATACTCAGCTTCTACTGTTGATTGAGAGATGCAATTCTGCTTCTTACTTGTCCAAGTAACAACCTGTCTCCAATAAATACTGCTCCTCTTGAGGTACTCTTCCTATCATCAACACAACCTGCCCAATCTGCATCTGTATACACATGAAGTTGTATATTCTCTGAGTTAGGATACCATAAACCATAGTCTATAGTTCCCTTTAAGTATCTAAAAATTCTTTTTATTGCCATTAGGTGATTTTGTTTAGGTTCAGCTGCAAATCTTCTAACAATGCCAACTGCATTAGAAATATTTGGTATAGATTGAGTAAGATATATGAGTTTTCCAATCATAGACTTGTATAGTGTCTTGTCAACTACTATGGAATCATCTTCTTTAGAAAGCTTGCTTCCTGTTATCATGGGGGTGCTTTCTGGTTTGCAATCTTCCATTTTGAAAGTCTTCAATATCTCCTTCACATACTTAGACTGATTTATGAATATGCCTTTATCTGTTTGTTTTACATTTAATCCCAAAAAATATTTGATAGGTCCAATCATGCTCATTTCAAACTCACTTTGCATCTCTTTGGTGAATTCTGCACTAATCTTGTCATTTCCTCCAAAGATAATGTCATCAACAAAGATAGCAACAAGTAGTAGTCCATCAGGTGTCTCTCTCATGAATAAGTTGCAATCTGTTTCTCCCTTTTTGAATCCAATCTCGGTTAAGTAACCATCAAGTCTCTCATACCAAGCTCTTGGGGCCTGTTTAAGTCCATAAAGGGCTTTCTTTAGTCTTGTCTAATAAACTAAATCCTTCAGGTTGTTCTATGTAAACTTCTTCCTTCAAGTCAGCGTTCAGAAAAGCTGACTTCACATCCATTTGATATACTTTAAAGTTCTTGAATGTTGCATAGGCCAAAAACAACTTGATAGCTTCCAGTCTATTCACAGGGGAAAATGTGTCAGTTTAGTCTATTCCTTCTCTCTGCACATCCTTTACATACCAGTCTTGCTTTGTTTCTTACCATTGTACCTTCTTCATTAATCTTATTTCTAAATATCCACTTTGTTCCAATCACATTTTTGTCACAAGGTCTAGGGACCAGTTCCCATGTATCATTCTTGATTATCTGATCTAATTCTTATTTCATAGCTTTCTGCCAATTTGAATCATTGGATGCATCTTCAACACTTAAAGGTTCAATTTGTGAAAGTAAACATACCTCTTCATCAACTATTAAATATTTTGCTTTAGATCTTGTCAAAACTCTACTGCTCTGATCTCCAATGATATCTTCCTTTGAATGGTATCTAGTTGTGAATTTTGGAACTTTAGGTGTGACATCTTCATCTGTAATCTGTGATTCCTCTTTGCTTGTTTTAGGGTCATTGCATGATACATCAATACAATCAAACATTTGTTCAATAACTATTTCTTTACTGCTAGGCCTAGGTTCATCTTCAATCATAGGTGCACAATCATAGTAGCTTTCTTGAATCATGAACTTCTCATCAATATTCACATGTGTACTTTCAATTATCTTCTTCAATCTCAAGTTAAAACATCTATATGCTTTGCTTTTAGTAGAGTAACCAAGGAAAATACCTTCATCACTTCTGGCATCAAACTTACCAGCACCATCATCTCTTTTGATGTAGCATTTGCTTCCAAAGATTCTAAAGTATTTTACTATAGGTACATTACCAAACCAAAGTTCATAGGGTATCTTATCTACGCCTAGCCTTACTTGTATTTTGTTGATAGTATAGACTGTTGTATTGACTGCTGTTAGAAATATAATCTTTCCTTGGTGATATATATTATAAACCAAGGTAGTTTAGTTTAATTTATTATGTAAGTAGGAGATTCCTATAGAATCCCTACATGAACACGTCCTCTTGTCCATGTGTGAGGACATAATATTTATTTGTAATTTCCTTTTATTCTAGATTCCTCCTTAAGAGGAAATAGCACAAGTGGCACACACATTATGAATGTGGCTCACATGCACATGGGAGT
>MU227975.1:727245-738380 GCA_018584345.1 Thuja plicata | reverse complement strand
TTAAAGGAAATACAAAATAGTGACATGTCCTCCTACTTGGACTAGAGGACAAATACAAATAAGGATACCTTGGTTTATCCTTTTAATTACATATTTTCAACCAAGGAAAGATTAATTCTAACAATGACACTACTACAGATTCTACATAGGTAGACACACCAGGACAAATCCCATTATTGATACAAGCTATCAATATAATCTCAGAAAAGGAGAAGTCACCTGATCAGGAAACAAGCATTCCCGAGGATGCAGGGGAAGAAGAAAATAAAGAGACAATCGATGAATAGACAATCACTGGTGGAGAAAAAAATATTACAAATATAGATCACACACAGAAATATGGAGATCACACCAAAAAGGATGCACAAATGAAAGATATAGATGAAGTGCAAAAAGAGAAAGGTGAACAAGATAAGCCAGTTAATACCACTCCTAAGGACATCGAAGGAGATGTTGCTAATACACCAAAGGTTGATGAAGAGACATCCATAAACAACCCAAAGGAAAACCTTGAGCAAAAAGAAAAAGGTACAACACCACCGAAGCCTTCATTCAACACATCAGACCAAGCATAAAAACTTGCTATGGTACTGCATACAGGTGCATCTCACAAGAAGAAGAAGAAAAACAAGAAGAGAAAGTTAGAAGTAACACTTGATGAAATCATTGAGATACCCAAGTGTGATCCAACTACTTTGGATTATGAATCTCTCCAAGAATACATAAAAATTTGTCAAAGAAAAGCTTAGAAAAGAGCACAGGGACTCTCTAGTGCTGGAAAATACAATAGATATATTACACCAGATAGTTCCTGACATTGATGTTGATCACAATGCCCCCATTCTGGAACAACTTATCTTTCTTACCGAAGCCATCACAACTCAAAATGTGGATGTTAAAAAATCCATTGAAGAATGAGAAGAGCAAAAATATTAGTATAAATTGACCAAAAAGATCAGCCAAGAAGTGGCAGAAAATAAGGTAAAGCTTTCTGAATTAGAAAATGAATTAGACCCTATCATTTCAGAAGCATTAGCCTTAATTCAGAAGTTGTGCACCTTAGAGAAATTCACTAAGGAGATTAGTGATAAGATATCAAAGATAGATTATGATCTAAATGCAAGTGCACAAGGTCTAACCACAGATGACAATGCAATCAAACTGGATTATGACAAGATAATAGAAATCAAAAGGTTGAGACAAGACATTTGGGAAGCATAATCATTGTTTAGAGATGAGGTTACTGAGCTACAGATTCAACTATTTCTGAACCTTACACTTCTGCAACAACACATGACTTTGGTAAGACAGCTAATTGCCACCCCTGAGATGTCTGTAGCAGACAACATCTATGATATGCATGCCAGGATTACACTAGAGCACATGGCTCTTGAGCACCTAAAGGAGAAATGATAGAAAATGATGGAGGATAGGAAGACTTCTAATTCCCATATTTTTGATAAGTTGTAAGTATACACCTTTTCTCTTACTATAAAAAAAGGGGGAAAATGATATGTACAATACACATAGAGAAAAAAGGGGAAAATGATGATATGTACAACATTAATGGGAGAATGATATGAACATAAGGTGAAAAGGGAGTACAGTATAAAGGTAAGTGTACATGTATATACATATACTATACCGACATATACATAGGGGAGTCATAAACGACAAAGTAAACACATGGTGTACATACTACACAGTTTAGTATTTTACACATATCGGTTTTTGATACTAATGTCAAAGGGGGAGATTGAAGATGTTATTTTTTCCATTAGTATATGCAAAGGGAAAATAGTTCTTTGAACCATTGGTAACACTATACCAAAAGATAGATCAGATTGAAAGTGCTAAGTATAGAGAAACTCGACGACACACTTTTACAATGCAAACCAAAAATGTTGAAGAGGAAATCGACAGAGGAACCCGACGAGAAAATTACACTGTAAACCAAAAGAGAAGACAAGAGAGGAAACCGACAGAGCAAGGGAACCCTATAGATAGTTCAAAAAAGGAACACCGAAAGACTTTCAGAGCAACCCAAGCATCAGACACCGAAAGTCAGTTATATCCCAAGAAAAGTGGATCTGACTTCCATGTCAGCTAAAATAGTTATGTTTTATATTTAGAGTTTCAATTTGATTTAAAACCATTTCTTGAGGGACAATAAAGATAATTGTAATTGTTTTAATCATTCTAACTGATTAAAAACATGCAGACTAGGAGATCAAGGTCAAGTTGTAAACCTTCGATCATAGAGTTATTTTTGTAATACATGAAACTTAATTAGGTCAATCTATTGTATAAATAGATGTGTAATCATTCATTTCATGGGGATGAGAGGATGAAAGTAGCCAAGAAGCACATCTATGGATTAGACTGGGAGTTTCAAGAAGAAGAAGAACAAAAGATGAATTTGGTTATCAAGAACCAAGAATCAAGGATACCGAGCAACATAGGTATTAATCAATCACATTAGGTGATACTTTGTACATGTGATTTTAATGGATCTGTAGTCAATAATTGAAGATTGCATACACTCAGGTCAATGAGTATTTTTGTCTACATTCTAACAAGTATAGCAAATAGAAAAAATCCTTTCAAGAAAGGTGGATTTAACAATCCTTTGTAAATCTCTTAACCGAGTGCACACTAAATAGTGTTGCTAAAGATATTAACAGAGTAGACCTTAACCAGTCTCCACATAATACTCCTAACAAGGTAGATCATCATAAGTGATCAAAATTGTAAGCCTTAACCGACCGCTTCCAATCTGCAGATAGTGAAGTTTTTGTGGGTGTCATCCCCACCACAGTTTTTACCTTCTAACAGGGGTTTTCTGAATTACCATATCTTGTGTTATGTGTCATTACATTTCATGAATGCTTCTATGAATGTTTACATGTTTATTAAGCTTATGAGTTGATATAACTTACACAAAGATAGGATAGAACAAATGGTTGGTGATACAATGGATTACTAAATGGATTAAGGTTAAAGAGATGAAAGTTTTAGAGGTATTGATTCACACCTCCCATCTTAGTACATACTTCCCATTATTTCCAACACACAATGCTCTGGTTGAGCGAGTTAAGCAGGTAAAATGGGAAAGAAACCCTAACATCATATTTAAAATGATTGACGAGCACAAAATGGTAGTTGTAGACTTTTGAGTACCTACCGTTAAGTGTGAAATATTCCATTATCTCTTTGATAACAAAAGTCCAGATGTGTTTGATGTTGGACAAGTTCAGATAGTCCAGGTTTCCTTTAACTAGGATAGCCCGCTCCTCATCAGATTTAGGAAAGGTTTTGTAGGCTTTGTTTCCCACTTTCTTGTCTTTGATGAAATGCATCCCATCTAGAGAGAGCCCTGTAATCTCCGCCAGAAGTTCTAGGGTTAGGGTAAAATATTTACCCAAAATGTTAACTTTACCATTCTCCCACCCGCAACAAACACCTTCATGATCTCCTTGTCACTACCATGCATGTATTTTAGGTATTGATGCACTTTTCCCTTCTTAAGTTTTCTCTAGATGTCTTTCTATTTTGCCCGTTTACTTTCAGTTGGTTCCTCTCTTTTTAAGTCTCCACCCATAGCTTTTTCTTCTTCAGTGATGCTGGAGTCGCGTAATTTCATCAAATCCTTAGCAGTAATTTCCAAGATTCTCAGACTATAACCAGAATGCTTCAAATAATTAAGTTTATGCATTAATTGTCTCTTAATGACCCATAAAGCATGCTAGGATAGAGGTTCATAATTGTTATTACTCTTCCCTTGGAATTTCACCTTCGTCGTACTCCAAATCTAAGTCCCATCATATGTTGTGATCATAAGTATTAATAAAGCCCACCTTGTGATTAATTCTGTCATGATTAATTAACAGGTTTATCTCATCACTTATCTTTGTTGAGTCGTGCCACTTATGAGTGACGTCACATCTAACTCCCAAGTTAGCCAACCCATCTACCATTTGGTTGGTTTTGTGGTAATTGTGGGTTACATGAAGGCAATGAATTTCAAAGCCACTTCATTAATTTTATCAATGATTTTCCTGATAGTCCAAGACACCTTGCTGTTACCTTTAATATTATTGATGATGTTAAGAGAATCACCTGCCAGCTAGACTATTTTACATTCCAACTCTTCTACCAGCAACATCACATTAAGAGAAGCCATTTCTCCATCTCTGTGAATAGATTTCACTCCTAGGGGAGATTCAATAGCCCCAACACAGGTTCCCTTCCAATCTCTTAGTATTCCTCCTCCTCCAACAATTCTCGGGTTGCCTTTTAATGCCCCATCAAAGTTGACCTTAACCCAATCAGTAGGGGAGAGGTCCAAGTAGCGGTAGCTCTTAGATGTTTGGATTTAGGATCATGAATATTGAATTTCCAATCACTAGTGTCGCCAATAATCTTAGTAAAATTATTATTACTTGATGAAGTTAAGTTTTCTTATAATACTCTGCAGATTTGGTTGCCAACAACTTCAGGACTGGAGTGTTTCTCCCTAAAGAGTTTGTTATTTCTTTCTTTCCATATTCACCAACAGAAGTGGGGAGGAATTAAGATTGAGAAGTATTTAGCAATTATGTTTTGGGAAGGATTGCTCCATTGTTTGACAAAATCTTGCAAAAGGAAAGGAAAACACCAGCACATATTCCATTACCTAAGGATAAATTCCCAAACCTTTCGGGTGAAGGAGCAGTGTAACATTATGTGATCACAAGTTTCAGCTTGTTACATACAAAGAACACATCTATTAGCAAGATAAAATCCCCCTTTAGAAATATTATCAAGGGTAAGAGGTTTATTGTGAATTAAGAGCCAAAAAAAAGAAGTTGATTATAGGAGTGAGATGATTGTACCAAACAAAAGAACAAAGAGGTCTCACCTCCCTCACAATGAAGAGATTATAATAAGAAGAAACATAATACTTACCATCAGGACTGGGGTCCCGAATAGTAATATCCTGGGAGTTATCTTTGATAAACCAAGTCTGCAACTCATGCTGGAGGGAATTAAATCTGCAATCTATGTCACCAAGATTCCTCCATTTATTTTCCTTCCAGTAGTCTTTAGCCTTGATCCTAAAATTTTCCTTGCATCTATCAATTGCCTATATCCACTCTTGATTAAAAGATAAGGGCTCCTTGTGGATTCACTTATCATCCCAGAAGTTGATTCTCCTTCTATCTCCTAGCTTCCATCACTTTCCTCTGATGATAAGATCTTTGGCCAAGTTAATACTATTCCAGATACTAGAGCCATTAATGCTATTATCATTATTTATATAATCCTCCAGAATGTTAGAATTAAAGAGGTTCCTATTTCTTATAATCCCATTCCACTCTTTTTGGTCTCCATAAATTCTCCAAAGTTGTTTAGCCAGGAGGGCCTTATTGACATTTTTAATGATCTCAGACCAAGACCTCCCAACTTTTTTGGCTTACAGACATTTTCCCAGGCCACAAGGTTGAGTCTTTTATTGTCTTCTACCCCTGACCAAAGGAACCTTTTCTTGATTTTCTCTATAACCATTGAAAATTTATGAGGAATCTTAAAGAGACTCATGACATAAATAGGGAGATTTTGAAGCATAGATTTCAACAGTTGAAGCTTCCATGAATTGCTTAAAAGCGTCCCTTTCCATCCAACAAGCTTGTTATTATATATGTCTATGATGGAGTACCAAAAGCTGTCAGGAGGTTTAGAGCATAAAGGAAGCCCCAAATAAGAAGAAGCGAGACTTCCGATATTGCAGCCTAAGATTTTGGATATCTTTTTCTGTCTCTCCAAAGGGGTATTAATGAAGAAAATGAAACTCTTAGTCCAGTTGATAAGTTGTCTAATTGCTATAGTGTAAACAGATAGGACTTTCTTCAAGTTTCTAGCTTCTTTTATACTTCCCTCCCCCATTATTAGAGTATCATCCACAATTTGCTCATGAGAGCAAGTGGTGCTAGCAGAAGAAGGGCAGAGGCCAGTGATTTATCCCTTTCTGACCAGTTTGTTAATATACCTTCCTAAAAATTCAACAAGAATAACAAATAGGATTGGGGAAATAGGATCCCCTTGTCTTAAACCTCTAGAAGGTTTGAAAAAGTGTGAAGATCCACCATTAACAATAACAAAGGAGGAAACAGTCGAGATCAATTGGGTAATGAGTTTGATAACCCCATTATCAAAGCCAAAAGAATTAAGAACTTTCTTTAAAACCTGCCAATCAACTCTGTCATAAGCCTTAGATAAATCCAATTTCATCATGAAGCCTTGTTTTTTAGTAACTTCCATAGAATGAATGTTCCCATGAACAACAATAATGGAGTCTAGAATTTGTCTTTCAAGGACAAATTTTTTCTGCTGGGGGGAAATGATATTCGACAGAATGGACAACAATATGGAAATGAGAATCTTTGAAATAATCTTGTACAAACAATTAAAAAGGCTGATAGGTCTAAAGGTGTACACCGAGTTGGCTCCCTTCTTTTTAGGGATCAAGACCAAAAAAGTTGCATTAAGCTCCTTTAGGAGGATTTTCGTACCAAAGAACTCTTTAACTGCAGCCTGCACATCTTTACTTAGGATATCCCAAAACTGCTAGAAAAATAGAATGGGAAAACTATCAGGACTAGGAGATTTCTCCCCTTTAAAGGAAAAAACCACACTCTTAATTTCCTTGTCTAAAGGAATTGATTGGATGTATTTGTTTGTTGGATCATCAACCAGTTGGGGGATTGCTGAAAGAATTTTTTCCTGGTTAGTCCCATTCAAATTGATTTCCTTAAATAAGAGCTGAGATAAATAGTTGTGCATCTCTGTCCTAATATCATATTATTTTCTTATATTCTTATCATTAGAATTTAGGCTAGAGATCATGTTAACAACTATGTGTTTCATGGTTGTCATATGAAAGAATCTGGTATTTTTGTCCCCAGCCTTGAGCCATAGCGCTCTGGAACTTTGTCTCCAGAAGGATTCCTCATTAGAAATTATGTTATGATAATCCACCAGCATTAGGTTTTCCATAGCTTTACTTTCTTCTGAAAGACATTCTTTATGGATTTTATCTTTGATTTCCTTAATATCATCCTGCATTCTACCTTTCATTTGGAAAATATCTCCAAAAACCTCCTTGTTCCATAATTTGAGTTTCCTTTTCATGGTGTTTAGTTTTTTAGCAATTCTATGCATGGCTCCCCCCTCTAAGGCATAGTTCCACCATTCTACTATCCTTTCTTTTAGATTTGAATGGGGAGTCCACATTTTTTCAAAACGAAAGGGAATATTCTTTTTACAATTGACCAAATTAGCATTTAAAGATATAGGAAAATGATCAGACCCAATACACAACTGAGAAGAGAGGGAGCAAGAATACCTATATCCAATCATGAGAAAAAAGAGCTTTGTCCAGTTTGACCTGGATGAGGTCATTCCCCATTCTTCTATTAGACAAAGTGTAGTCTATTTCTTCCAGCTCCAAATCTAAAAAGGCTTCATCATTAATGTAATTCATCAGATCAATTCTACTATCCATCTGGGAGGGAATACCACCCTTTTTCTCCTCATTTCTTAGTGGGGTATTAAATTCTCCCATAACCATCCAACTATCTTCTTGGAATTGCTTACGAATCTCTCTCAAACTTTGCCAATACTTCAATCTTCCTTTTCTAGTGTTAGGTGCATAAATATTGACAATATTCCAAGTTAAGTTATGCTTTATTGGCAGAGTTGCCAACTTGAACAGTGGCAATTTTTGTAATATTGATGTATCACTTTATTTTATATTAATACAAATACTAAAATCACTGATTAGAAAACTTAGAATTAATATTGGGAATAACATTTACAATAAAAATACTCAAAATGTGAGATTTTTTTAGCTTATAGGAAAGGAAAGGTTCTTTTAGAGTCCACAATAAAAGTCATATGTTTTTGGGTCTACATGGAACTACCCTATACTCCTTGTAAAAGGAATTACAAATGAGAGGTACACGCCCTACCCTGCAAAGGGTTTGAACTTATGATATTTATAGTCACATTTATATATTTTTATTAAAAATAATTTATTTTTAATACATTTTAATTTTTAAATAATTCTAATCAAAATCATAATGCTTTTAGAATCATAATTATAATAGATAAAGCAAACTTCTACCTTGCAAAAAAAACTTAGAATTAATTAGGTGTTGCAGTGGAGTCAAAGGATAACAAGCAAAAAGCACAACCCCTAAGTAAGAAGAAAGGAAAGGCCTCTAAGAAATCTAAGTTTACAATCAAAGAAATTGACTCTGACATTGAGGCTACTAAGGAAACCAATACTCTCAGGTGGTCTACTAGGCAAGTGTCACTCGTCCCACAAGCAAGGGAAAAAAGGTAAATGTGGATGTAGAGTCTGAGGAGGAGGAAGATAGTGGGAGTGATGAGAAAAATGGAAATGCAAAGAGGCAGAGACTGAAAATGATAAGAACATAGAGATGAAGGATAGCTCAGAGTCTGCAAATATCTTATCTCACATGTCTGAAAGCATAAAAATGGGTCCCATAGACATCACAAATGAACTGATTCTAGAGGAAATCAATACTACCAAACCTGTTGTTATCGGGACTTATAATGACCTCCTGTTTGGGAACTTTGGCAAAGGTGTTGTTACAATTGGTGAAATTGAAAAGATTTAGACCAAATTTTTAGAGCTTGAAGAGAAAATTGGCAACATTTTTAGATTTTCTCTTAGGGTTATGCATAGTTTAGCGACATCCATTTGTCTACTACAAAAGAAGGTTCTAGGTGAAGATGATAGTGATGAGGGCAATTATAAGGATCTCTTCAAGTTTCTAATAGAGGATTGGTTGCCTACACTCCACCAAGTCAGATGCAACTACAAGGGAGCTCAATAGGGACTATGTCCCTTGTTCTGTTTATTTTTGTTGTTGCTAGCGGCCACTATGGGCATACTACAAAAATTGTTTATACTTTTTTAGTTTTTAGCTATGATACTATTACTATGTGTTTTTATGTTTACTTGAATGGCCCCAGGTGGCCCTATTATCATACTTTTATTAGTATAGATGATATATTGGGTAGTACACTTAGAGACATTAACTCCTTTTTGATGGTGTGGATGATCGATATATGTTGATATTTTTGATATTAGTAGTTAGTTAATTTGTTGTTATTTGTATATGTTGATTGTATAGTCTCTGGGGTTGTTGTACATAAGAGATAACATCCTAATTTTTGTTGCTTTTAATATAAAAATATTTACGGTAAAAATATTAGAAATGTGATTTTTTATACTTATGATAGTTATAATCATATTTTAATGATTTTTATTAACAATATTTTATTTTTAATACTTTAATTTTTGAATAATTATAACCATAATCCTTATATGTTTTTTTAAAATTTTAATCCTAATCAAAATAATAATGTTTTTAGAATTATAATTATTTATTATGTGTAAGGCATCTTCTATATGAAATATACAATCTACTTTTTTTTTTATGAATAGAGGCTTTTCTATTAGGCCCGTTTGGACGCAGGCATATCGGCCGTTATTCCCGAATTGCGAATTCAAAATTTGAAATCCATTGTTTGTGGTCGACATGCACAGATGGAATTGGAATTTTGGTATGCCAATTTTACCAAAAAAATAGGCATACCATCTTCCACTTGAAAATGTGGAATTGGAATATCGGGCTCGCATGCCTGTTTCTGAATGCCAATTTTGAAAGGTCGTCAGGTCCGCGTGGGTGTTGGTATAATTTTTGACATCCGCTTTTTATACCAACATTTTCACATCCAACGACATTATTTCCTTCGTCCACGTGAGTGCCTTGCTTGAAACCCTAACCCCTGGTCTTCTATGCTTATGAGAGCTTGTTCGTTTCTCAGAATCCCTACGGCCAATTTCTCAGAATCCCCACTGGTTCGGAGAGGTAAGTATTACATTGTTCGAATGCCATTTGACCGTACTGCTGTCTTTTCTCCTTCACAGCATTTCTTGTTACACATTTTTTTTATTCCTCAACTTTCAACAACTAGACTTACTGCTCTGTATTTCGGTTTCTAGTGTAGAAATACACTATTACTTGTCTTCATGAATGCATGCACTATTCAGTCACTTTGGTGTTCTCGGTCAGATATTGAACATGTATATTGATTGCTCAGCTAAGAATGGTCAAGTCTAAGATTTCTGGGTTGAACAGAGTCTCTGTTCCAACTTCCCCTACCTTCCTTGCACCACGGGCGTAGACCTCCTGCATGTAACCCGATAGGCCTCATCCCTCGAAGCACAATCAGCGATCTCTAGATTTCTGTGCATTTGAGTTATTTGACAAACTGACCCTAATTTGTTTTCCTACCAATGGCATGGTTGAAACTATGGAGTACCAAATTAGGGCCTCACCTTCATATCGATGTCGGCACTGTAGTTAGAGTCCGATTCGATAGATGGTTTATGGCTATTTGCAAATAAAATAAATTTGACTGAATGAATTTTTATAAAAATACATAGCGTGTCGGGTAATGATTTATAATTACATTCTCAGTGCCGAGAACCACACTTTTGAATTCGACCAAATTGAAAACAAGATGATAAAGAAACTATTGTGAACCTTGTGATTGCATTACAGTGACTAATTATGCAGACAATACAACAGTCACTAACATCGTCGGGACAACATTACAGTGGTTATGTATGCAAAATGAGGAAAATGGTAATTGTAATCATTACCACAGCATTATAACCCGAGTGGGATAACAAACTGTCATTATAAATTAATGACTAAGTTTCATTGCTGCAACAACATTACACCCGATTGTAATAACAAATTGCGGTTATAAACAATGATAACTAAGTTTCCCGCTATCTACATATGACAGTCGGTCCCCAAAACAGAGAAACCAAAACAAAAACATTTTCAGAACTTCCTGTTTCTTCTTTTATTAATCTGTGCTTCTGAGGTTCTTGTCTCAATCATCAATTGGACATCCCCAAGAGAAGAAACTTCAAGCAAAGCGGTTTCAACTGGAACAGTTGCAAAAACCGATTGCAAAAAACAAAACCCAATTAGCAATAACACTGTTTAAGCAAAACAACCGAGTGTAAAACAAGACTTAGTCTACTC